>OX637464.1:58894004-58989004 GCA_951799995.1 Trifolium subterraneum | reverse complement strand
ATGGTGGAGAATTACTTTGCGACTTGCAAAGTGATTCCTTTCTTAAGGGGTTGTTTGCTTATCGAAAGGAAAAGTGGGCTTATCTTCCTTTTGGTTTTCCGTATCCTTTCCTTATAGCTTGTTGTCCCCGGGGTCTTAGATGTAGGGTTTGGGTTATACGGTTGTATCCTACTCTTTATAAGGTTTTGTACTCTGGGATTTTGTGATTCCTTCTTCTGAATTTTAATGTAATATCTTGTAATATGCCTTCAAGGCTTTGAATGAATAAAGATATTGGTTTTTTTATTTGGCATTTGTTTTGGTTTGTATGATGGATGTTTTCTTTTCCGTGGTATAGTTTTGGTATTTGTAATATTTTGTTTTGTATGTTGTTGGTGGATATTTGCAATGATATTTTGCTTCTATAGGGTATTCGAAACTGTTTAAGGTTTGTGTAACTCTTATCCCCTTGTGACAGTTTTCCTGTAGTTTCATAATGTAACTGCCGTCCATTCGTGGCAGTTTTTCGTTGTTTGGCTTAATTGACGAAGGGAAGAAGTTATGTTCTCCTTATCGACAAGGCTTTCTGAATTCATAAGGGATAGGAGGTACTTTCGTTTTTTTTTTTAGAACAAAATTCAGTAACTCCCCGCGATGTTATTTTCTAGCAATGCCTTTGGTTTAGTGTAATTGGAAATGTTTTATTCTTTTCTTGTTGTGTTGTATAGGAAGGTAGGGGAATCCTTATTGTGGTTTTGGTTTGTGACCGTAGTTAGGGATTCCTTGTCTTTGTCCTTGATGTAGTAGTTTATTCTAGAGTGTTGGCTGTGAGGATGGTGTACCACTCTCAAATTTTACTTGTAGGTTCCAGACTTGTAACTAGGACGTGTTTATCTTAGGCTGTAGTTTCTCACGGATTCTAAAATAATGTTTAGGACGAGTTTAATCCAAATGGTAGTTTCTATGTCTTCTTCGTAGTGGTTAGCCTTAGGGCGGTAACTGTGGAGATGACGTTTCGTGCTTCGGGTTTATATGTATGTTCCAAAGTCGTGGCTTGGATGGTTTTAATTCGGGTGATGGTTCTTCGTCCCTTTATTTCTCTTTTGAGGATTTCAAGAATTAGCTTTCCTTTAGGGTGGTTTCTAGTAACAGTGAGTTTTATATCTCGTCTTGTTATTGTGGTGATGTTTTTTGAAGTTTTATCGGTGTCTTGTTAGCCTGGCATATTGTTTGTGCTTTAACTCTTTGTAGAGTGTTTTGTGCATCCTAGCTTTAGCCTTTTCGATGTCCTGGGAAACTACCCGGACAAGGGTGCTTCCCTTACCTTCCCCCAAGGTCTTCGCTAGGTTCAAGGCGGAATCCGCGGATGATTAGACCACTTCCCTCTCGAAATGGCTAGTTGGGAGGGGGCATGTCACTTAAGACTTGTGCTTCCACTCTTTTAGGTAGGACTTCGTCAATTTTCAAGCTCTGCTTCGCCTAGAGGTTTAGCGGCTAGCGTGTTGCTCTAGTAAGGGTTTGTTGTTTATTGCATTTCCATTTCTTTTTAGAGTATCTTCAATTTGTCACCGTCATTGGTCTTCCCAATGACTTTGTTTGGTGGTCTTTACGTGTTACCGTCATTGGTCTTCCCAATGGGTTTTAGTGTTTCTTTCTTTATTTTCGTTGTTTTAATTTGTTCTTAATACACGTGTGTGTTTTCCTGTCTTTGGGACACAAGTAGATTTGGAACAAATATTCTTATATTTTCAAATGCATGTGACATTGATGTGTTTGGTTAGATAATGAGTGGCAATATGTTGCCTTGCAATATGAGAAACTGGAAGATTGAAATGTAAAACTTGAACTTGAATAAAGTTTTTGTAAATCGTATATGTGGTATTTTGATCTTTGCTTTTCTTTGATGAGGAGTGTCTCCATTGGTGTCGCTTTGCTTCATTGTCTTTCTGTCGTGATTTCGACGGTTTTCTGCATGCTTTTGTGGCATTTCTTTGCTCTGGTCATATTTGCTTCAATGGTGACTACTTCGTCTTTCCCGTCGTGATATTTCATCTTCAAGTGCACTGTGGATGGAACTGCTCGGAGTGCTGTCAGGGTTAGGCGTCCTAGGATGCAGTTGTATATTGAATCAAACGGAGTTACGAGGAATTGTACCTCAATTGTCTTCCTTGAATCCTTGATCCCTTTGTTCTCAAGGGTAACTGGTAGGTTGATCAGGCACTACGGGCGTATAGTGGATCTGTTGAATCCCTGCAGATTTATCCCCTCATATGGGCAAAGGTCTTCTTTCCTTGATCCTAGCTTTTCGAACAGCTCATGGTACATTATGTCGCATGAGCTTCCTTGGTCTATTAATATCCTTGAGGCATCGTGATGGGCCATGGTTGTTATGACGATTAGTGGAAATTTTTCATTGGGTGTTCCTCCGGGGTACTCGTCATCGCTGAAGCTTAAAATGGGTCTTTTGTTCTCCTTGGAGGACGATGTTCTTGTCCAAACTGAGCACATTTCAGCGATTCTTCTCTTCGTGGTACCTCTAGATCTTCCTTTGGGGTTCGACGGTCCTCCTGTGATAGAAGTCGACCTTATGCCTTTTGCCTTGTGTTTCGTGCTGCTTCTTTCATCTGTTGTCGTCCTGATTGCGAATTTGTTTGGTCCTCCCATTATAGTTGTCACGAATAGTCTCTTTTCTGGGTCTCTATCCTCCTCGTTGTCTACTTCTTTGTCTCTAATGCCTCAATTCTTTTACTTGCAGATAGTTCTCTCCTTGGTGAACGCTTCCTTTTGGGGGATTCGCTTCTCCTCAGATTTCTTCTAGAGGAATCATATTTTCTTTTTTTGTAACCTCTGTGGTTCTCCTCTCTGTTATACTTGTTCATCTTACTCTGCTTGATTAGTTCTTCAATTGCGTCTTTCAATTGGATGCATTCTTCAGTGTCGTGTCTTGCGCTTCTATGGAATCTGCAAAATTTGTTTTTGTATGTCCTAGCGTTTGTTTTATTTCTTTTGGAAGACGGATGTCGACGTAAGCGAATTCAGCAACACACTCTGGAGTATCTTCTCCCTTGGTGCGTTTAGAGGAGTGTACTCATAGTAGTCTCATCTCGGTCCTTTCCGTCCTTTTTCTTCTCTGGCTTTTTTGTCATTTCTCAGTGGGATTTTGCTATTTTCGACCTTTTTCCCTAGTATTTTCTCTTCATAATTGATGTAGTTTTGCGCGCGGGATAATAGGTTCTACATGTCCCATGGTTTTTTGAGGCCTAATTTTTCTTTGAACTTTGTGTCACTTCTCATGCCTTTCTCAAAGATATATAACTTCGGCTGGTCATTTGTTCCTTTGACTTCAATGGCTTCCCTTGTAAATCGCTCCATATAGTCCCTTAGGGTTTCTTCTTTCCCTTGGATGATGTTGCTAAGGGGTGTCATTGTTTTGGGTTGGCGTTACGCGTTGTAAAGTAAGATGGAAATGCTCTGCATAGTTCTCTCCATGAATATATTTTCTTTTTTTGTAACCTTTGTGGTTCTCCTCTCTGTTATACTTGTTCATCTTACTCTGCTTGATTAGTTCTTCAATTGCGTCTTTCAATTGGATGCATTCTTCAGTGTCGTGTCTTGCGCTTCTATGGAATCTGCAAAAAAAAAATTTGTATGTCCTAGCGTTTGTTTTATTTCTTTTGGAAGACGGATGTCGACGTAAGCGAATTCAGCAACACACTCTGGAGTATCTTCTCCCTCGGTGCGTTTAGAGGAGTGTACTCATAGTAGTCTCATCTCGGTCCTTTCCGTCCTTTTTCTTCTCTGGATTTTTTGTCATTTCTCAGTGGGATTTTGCTATTTTCGACCTTTTTCCCTAGTATTTTCTCTTCATAATTGATGTAGTTTTGCGCGCGGGATAATAGGTTCTACATGTCCCATGGTTTTTTTAGGCCTAATTTTTCTTTGAACTTTGTGTCACTTCTCATGCCTTTCTCAAAGATATATAACTTCGGCTGGTCATTTGTTCCTTTGACTTCAATGGCTTCCCTTGTAAATCGCTCCATATAGTCCCTTAGGGTTTCTTCTTTCCCTTGGATGATGTTGCTAAGGGGTGTCATTGTTTTGGGTTGGCGTTACGCGTTGTAAAGTAAGATGGAAATGCTCTGCATAGTTCTCTCCATGAATATATGGAGTCGTCCTATAATCCTTTGAACCAAGTCATGGTGGAACCTTTAAGAGTGAGCACGAAGAGTTTGCACTTTATTGTTCCGTGTGCTTGATAGTAGTCTAGAACGGTGTTGATGTGTTCTAAGTGCTCGTCAGGTACCATAGTGCCATCATAGGTTTCAAGTTTGGGAGGTTTCTCCAAAGTTCTTGGGATTCAAGATTCTAGGTTTCTTATGGTAAATGGAGTACGCCTGGGATGGTAGTCGGCTCTTCTTCTTCGTCCTACCTCATATGGGTGGTCCCTTCTGCTTTTGTGGTCGCTGAAAGCGGGATTCGGTGAGTTCCGTCTTCTTCCTCCATTTCTGTTGTTTCCGTTGTTGTTGTTTCCTGGGCCATTTGGGTTCCTGTCGCCATTAGGCCCTCCGCCGCCAGTTTCGTTGTTGTTTTGGTTGTTGTGGCCATTTGTGTTTATGACGGCTTCAGTTTGTAGGCAGCGTAGGCCAGCTTGGCATAGTTGGGATGAAACTTCGTCTTGGAGTGCTTCGTGGAGGCTATTTTGGACGTGTTTATTCACCATTTGAGGTATGGTTGGTTGGTTTTGCTCTACATGTAAGAGTCTGTTGAAGCAAAATCCACTTTTGATGTTTTAAAGATTACAAACATTCTTAATTGTATTTTAAATGATTCTGATCATGTTGTTATCTAACAAGTGTGTTTAAGTGATTTTATCCAAAAACAGATTCAAAGTAATAAAGACATTTTATCTTATGATTCTGCTTAAGAACAATCTGAGAACATTCTTTCAACCTAAGATTTGGTTCTGACCAAAAGCACAGTTTGAATTAAGTGCTCTTTAATTCTACAAGTCAACCAAGGATAAACCCAACAAACACATTATGGAAAATAAGAGTGGAGAATATGTACAGGAAATTAATCCATTTTGAAAGAATCAAATTAATGGCTTATACCATGTTGTGGCACGTTTTTATCACTACAACTTAAACATAGGATTTTTTTGTCCAATGAGAGAAGATGGAATTGAAGAACACATTCTGAACGTTAAGAAAGAAAAGAAAAATACAGTCATAAAAAAGTACAACTTAGCTACACTAGAGTCTAAACACTTCCAGCTGTTTTCCCTTCAGCTGCAAGACCTTTTTAGGTTGTCCTTGAAACTATAATACAGCTGCATAACAGAAGAAGACAAATGAGTCATATTTACTTACGTTGATTTTCTGCAAAGAATGTTTCAAGACAGCCTCAAGAATGTTTCAAGACTAAACTGCACAACAGATTTTGAAGAAGCATTACCAACTGTCAAATGTCCTTCTCTGCAAAATCTAAACAGCTAGGCATTGACATCTAACAACAAATGCAGACTGCTCATGAGCTAATCCAGCACATAAATATATGTCTTCTTAATACTCAAATAAAACAGAATGGAAGAATGTTTCAAGACTGATTTGAGAAACTGAAGCTTCTGCAGAATTTGTTCAAAGGCTGAGTAATGGCTATATTCATCTTTAAATTGGATTACTTGGAGGCCAAGGATTACACTCTAAAATGCATCTATAAATAGTCTTCAGATCCAAGAGAAAATAGGATACACTGACACATTATATATGTGTTAGATAGAAGTTTCTTCAAAAAAAGATAAAAAAAATTATTAGATTTTTTCTAATTCATTGAAAAAAAATAGGATTTGTTTGATATCTCACCTAAATGGATCCACTGACACGCTATATATGATTGCATAGAAGATTCTTCAAAAAAGGAGATAAAAAACAATTTATTCAGTTCGATAGTTTCTTAATTAATTTTCAAGGGATATATGGTACAATTTTCTATAATTTTAGAGACAATAATTATTTGTTGGAAGAAAGATTCTTCAAAATAAGGGATAAAAAATAATTTATTCATTTTGATAGTATTATTTACAATTTTTGTGGGTTATAGACTACAAATTATAAGATTTTTTCGAACTCGTTGAGAAAATAGAATTTGTTTGATATCTCATCTAACTGGATCGACAAACACACTCTATATGTGTAGGATGGAAGATTCTTCAAAAAATGGGATCAAAAAACAATTTATTCATTTCGATTGTTTTATTTACAATTTTTGTGGCTTATAGACTACAAATTATGAGATTTTTTTCTAACTAAATGAAAAAATAGGATTTATTTGATATCTCACCTAAATAGATCCACTGACACAATATATATATATGTGTTGGATAGAAGTTTTGTCAAAGGAGGGTGAAAGAACAATGTATTCATTTCGATGGTTTTATTTTAAAAAAAAATTAGGGTTATATAGACTACAAATTATCAGATTTTTTTTCTAACTCGTTGGAAGAAAAAATTATATCTCACCTATATGGATCCACAGACATGCTATATATAGTTGGAAAGAACATTCTTTATAAAAAGGACAAAAGATAATTTATTAATTTTGATAGTTTGTTTACAATTTTGTGGGTTATATAAACTAAGAATTTTGGGATTTTTTTCGATCCTGGTGAAATAATTGGATATGTTTGATATCTCACCTAACTGGATCCATTTACACATTATATATGTGTTGGATAGAAGTTTCTTCAAAAAAGATACAAATTTTTATTAGATTTTTTCTAATTCATTGAAAAAAATAGAATTTATTTGATATCTCACCTAAAGAGATCCATTGACACGCTATATATGATTAGATAGAAGATTCTTCAAAAAAATGGATAAAAAACAATTTATTCAGTTCGATAGTTTTTTAATAATTTTCATGGGATATAGGATACAATTTCTATAATTTTAGAGACAATAATTATGTGTTGTAAGTAAGATTCTTCAAAATAGGGGATAAAAAATAATTTATTCATTTTGATAGTTTTATTTACAATTTTCGTGGGTTATAGACTACATATTATAAGATTTTTTTCTAACTCATTGAGAAAATATGATTTGTTTGATATCTCATCTAGCTGGATCGACAGACACAGTATATATGTGTTGGATAGAATATTCTTAAAAAAATGGGATAAAAAAATTGTATTCATTTCGATAGTTTTATTTACAATTTATGTGGCTTATAGACTACAACTTATAAGATTTTTTTCTAACTCGTTGAAAAAATAGGATTTGTTTGATATCTCACCTAAATAGGTCCACCGACACACTATATATATGTTGGATAGAAGTTTTGTCAAAGGAGGGTGAAAGAACAATGTATTCATTTCGATAGTTTTATTTGAAAGTTTTTAGGGTTATATAGACTAAAAATTATCAGATTTTATTTTCTAACTCGTTGGAAGAAAAAACTATATGGATCCACAAACATGCTATATATAATTGGATAGAACATTCTTCATAAAAAGGACAAAAAATAATTTATTTATTTCGATAGTTTGTTTACAATTTTGTAGGTTATATAAATTACGAATTTTGGGATTTTTTTCGATGTTGATGAAATAATCCGATATGATTGATATCTCACCTAAGTGGGTCCAAGGACACATTATATATGTGTTGGATAGAAGGTTCTTCAAAAAAGATACAAATTTTTATTATATTTTTTTCTAATTCATTGAAAAAATAGGATTTGTTTAATATCTCGCCTAAATGGATTCACTGACACACTATATATGATTTGATAGAAGATTCTTCAAAAAAAGGGATAGAAAACAATTTATTCAGTTCGATAGTTTTTTTATTTATTTTCATGGGATATAGGATAAAGTTTTCTATAATTTTAGAGACAATAATTATGTGTTGGAAGAAAGATTTTCCAAAAAAGGGATAAAAAATAATTTATTCATTTTGATAGTTTTATTTACAATTTTCGTGGGTTAGACTACAAATTATAAGATTTTTTCGAACTCGTTGAGAAAATAGGATTTGTTTGATATCTCATCTAACTGGATCGATAAACACAACATATATATGTGTTGGATGTAAGATTCTTCAAAAAATGGGATCAAAAAACAGTTTATTCATTTCGATAGTTTTATTTACAATTTTTGTGGCTTATAGACTACAAATTATGATATTTTTTTCTAACTCGTTGAAAAAATAGGATTAGTTTGATATCTCACCTAAATAGGTCCAATGAAACACTATATAAGTGTTGGATATAAGTTTTGTCAAAGGAGGGTGAACGAACAATGTATTCATTTCGATAGTTTTATTTAAAAAATTTGAGGATTATAAAGACAACAAATTATCAAAAAAAAAAGAAATTCTAACTCGTTGGGAAAAAAATTATATCTCACCTATATGGATCCATGGACACGTTATATATGATTAGATAGAACATTCTTTATAAAAAGAGATAAAAAAACAATTTATTCATATCGATAGTTTGTTTACAATTTTATTGGTTATATAAACTACGAATTTTGGGATTTTTTCCGATCATGGTGAAATAATCGGATATGTTTGAAATCTCACCTAAGTGGGTCCACTGACACATTATATATGTGTTGGATAGAAGTTTCTTAAAAAAAATACAAATTTTTATTAGATTTTTTCTAATTCATTGAAAAAAATAGGATTTGTTTGATATCTCACCTAAATGGATCCACTGACATGCTATATATGATTGAATAGAAGATTCTTCATAAAATGGGATACAAAAAATTTATTCAGTTCGATAGTTTCTTAATTAATTTTCAAGGGATATAGGGCACAATTTTCTATAATTTTAGAGACAATAATTATGTGTTGGAAGAAAGATTCTTCAAAATAGGGGATAAAAAATAATTTATTCATTTTAATAGTTTATTTACAATTTTTGTGGGTTATAGACTACAAATTATAATATTTTTTCGAACTCGTTAAGAAAATAGGATTTGTTTGATATCTCATCTATATGTGTTGGATGGAAGATTCTTCAAAAAATGAGATCAAAAAACAATTTATTCATTTCGATATTTTTATTTACCAATTTTTGTGGCTTATAGACTACAAATTATGAGATTTTTTTTAACTCAATGAAAAAATAGGATTTGTTTGATATCTCACCTAAATAGATCCACTGACACAATATATATATATGTGTGTGTTGGATAGAAGTTTTGTCAAAGGAGGGTGAAAGAACAATGTATTCATTTCGATAGTTTTATTTTAAAAAAAATTAGGGTTATATAGACTACAAATTATCAGTTATTTTTTCTAACTCGTTGGAAGAAAAAAATATATCTCACCTATATGGATCCACAGACATGCTATATATAGTTGGAAAGAACATTCTTTATAAAAAGGACAAAAGATAATTTATTAATTTTGATAGTTTGTTTACAATTTTGTGGGTTATATAAACTAAGAATTTTGTGATTTTTTTCGATCTTGGTGAAATAATAGGATATGTTTGATATCTCGCCTAAATGGGTCCACTTACACATTATATATGTGTTGGATAGAAGTTTCTTCAAAAAAGATACAAATTGTTATTAGATTTTTTCTAATTCATTGAAAAAAATAGAATTTGTTTGATATCTCACCTAAATAGATCCCCTGACACGCTATATATGATTGGATAGAAGATTCTTCAAAAAAATGGATAAAAAACAATTTATTCAGTTCGATAGTTTTTTTAATAATTTTCATGGGATCTAGTATACAATTTTCTATAATTTTAGAGACAATAATTATGTGTTGGAAGAAATATTCTTCAAAATAGGGGATAAAAAATAATTTATTCGTTTTGATAGTTTTATTTACAACTTTCGTGGGTTATAGACTACATATTATAAGATTTTTTTCTAACTCATTGAAAAGATTGAATTTGTTTGATATCTCATCTAACTGGATCGACAGACACACTATATATATGTTGGATTGAAGATTCTTAAAAAAATGGGATAAAAAAAAATTGTATTCATTTCTATAGTTTTATTTACAATTTATGTGGCTTATAGACTACAACTTATAAGATTTTTTTCTAACTCGTTGAAAAAATAGGATTTGTTTGATATCTCACCTAAATAGGTCCACTAACACACTATATATGTGTTGGATAGAAGTTTTGTCAAAGGAGGGTGAAAGAACAATGTATTCATTTCGATAGTTTTATTTGAAATTTTTTAGGGTTATATAGACTAACAATTATCAGATTTTATTTTCTAACTCGTTGGAAGAAAAAATTATATCTCACCTATATGGATCCACAAACATGCTATATATAATTGGATAGAACATTCTATATAAAAAGGACAAAAAATAATTTATTTATTTCGATTGTTTGTTTACAATTTTGTGGGTTATATAAACTACGAATTTTGGGATTTTTTTCGATCTTGATGAAATAATCGGATGTGTTTGATATCTCACCTAAGTGAGTCCGATGACACATTATATTGAAGGTGTGAAAAACACAAGAAGGGGGTTGAATTGTGTTTTGAGAAGTTAAAACTTTTTCTAGCTTTGTAAGAGTAAATGCAGCGGATAAGAGAAAGCTAGATAAACACAATGCACAAATAAACAGAGAGAGAGAGAGAGAGAGAGAGAGAGAGAGAGAGAGAGAGAGAGAGATAGAGAGAGAGAGAGAGAGAGAGAGAGAGAGAGAGAGAGAGAGAAGAGAGTGCACACAAAGATTTATACTGGTTCCTCCTACAAATCGAGAGTAGTCCGGTCCCCTTGCATTTCCAAGGGATTTCACTATAATCACACAAGATTATACAATTGCTCCAGAACACACAGCAGGAGACTTCACACTGCTCAAGTCACACAAGACAAGAGACTTCAAACTAACTTAATACAAATTAAGTAGTGACTGAAATTTCTAAGCTAGACTCACTAACACTTAAACTTAATCCTAAGTGAATACAAAGAATTAGGCTCAGAGTCTAAAAGAATATCAAAAGATATTGTTGCTTTGAGTTACAAAGAAATAACAGTTATATGGCTTGAAATTCAAAATTGCTCTTAATGTTAAAATTTTCAATGTTTCAGTAGTTCAGTCTTTCAGTTGTCTTCTCTCAAGAGATATGTCTTACATTTATACTTCAGTAGATTGAGACGTTGAGTAAGACCGTTGTTAGTACTTTGCTTTTGCTGATATGAAGTTGATCGTGGCTTCCAAATGAAGTAAACCAATTCCACTACTTCGTCTTTTTCAAATGGCGCTTCAGTATTTTGATTAACAATAGTACAGAGTACTACACACTCCATTTGAAGATAAGCTTGTTGTACTATTTCAATAGCCATGAGCTGTCAATCTTCAGATAATGTCGCTGGAAGCTTGTAATGACGTTTCGATATCTTCTGATTGAAATACGCAAGCTTCAGGACATGTACACTTTTGGCATATGAAGGACTTCTTTCAGAGGCTCTGAAGGTTTTAACGTTCAGAGTCTTAACGTTCAGAATGTGTTCTACAGAGGCTCAAAATGATGATCTTAGTGTTTAAACTTTTACTTTGTTCCTGCACACTAGATCAATAATTAGTAATTCCAATTGTCCATTTAATACTTTGTTATCATCAAAACTTATGGTGTTTTATAAATAAAACTCATTTTATTCCAACATATATATGTGTTGGATAGAAGGTTCTTCAAAAAAGATACAAATTTTTATTAGATTTTTTTCTAATTCATTGAAAAAATAGGATTTGTTTGTAATCTCGCTTAAATGGATTCACTGACACGCTATATATGATTGGATAGGAGATTCTTCAAAAAAGGGGATAGAAAACAATAGTTTTTTTATTTATTTTCATGGGATATAGGATAAAGTTTTCTATAATTTTAGAGACAATAATTATGTGTTGGAAGAAAGATTCTTCAAAAAAGGGGATAAAAAATAATTTATTCATTTTGATAGTTTTATTTACAATTTTTGTGGGTATAGACTACAAATTATAAGACTTTTTTCTAACTCATTGAGAAAATAGGATTTGTTTGATATCTCATCTAACTGGATCAACAAACACACTATATATGTGTTGGATGGAAGATTCTTCAAAAAATGGGATCAAAAAACAGTTTATTTCTTTCGATAGTTTTATTTACAATTTTTGTGGCTTAGAGACTACAAATTATGAGATTTATTTCTAACTCAATGAAAAAATAGGATTTGTTTGATATCTCACCTAAATAGATCCACTGACACAATATATATGTGTTGGATAGAAGTTTTGTCAAAGGAGGGTGAAAGAACAATGAATTCATTTCGATGGTTTTATTTAAAAAAAAATTAGGGTTATATAGTGAAAATCTGACACACTGTAGACAGATGCTACGCAAGATGCTACAACAACGTTCGTAGCAATAAATCACACTGTAAATAATAAAGCAATAAATAGCAGAACAGTAAATAACACAGTAGGTTTGTTAACCCAGTTCGGCGTAATCACGACCTACTCTGGGGGATACCAATCCGGGAGGAATCCACTATAATAGTACTAGTTCAAAGTTCTCAGCAAACGCCCCGTTTACAACTTATAACCTAGCCACTACCCGTGCTAACTATACCTAGGAACTCCTAGATATGAGACTCCGTCTCACTCCTATTAAAACAATACTCAGAAAGTTACTCACTGTAACAGACACTCAAACAACCAATAACAAACCTACCTCCGTGCTTCAAAGCTTAGGAGTAAGTTCACACAATTCTAATCTCCGTACTTAAAAGCTTAGGAGAGGACACACAAATACAACTCAAATAACCAGTCTTAATCTTGCATCAACTTGACACAAGAAAGGCACACAATAAACAAGAGAAACTCTAAAACCCTAAAACTCACACTTTTAGTAAACACGGCTTTAGATGAAAATAAACAAAGTTTAGGTCTTCATATATATAGCCTTGAGATCGCAGGTTCTTGTTGCGCAAGAAAAAGCTTCAGAATAAATCTGAACCATTGAGATGATCAGCACAAAGATTTACTTCAAATATTCTTCAAAGATTGACTTCAAAAAGATTTACTTCAAATATATTTTCTTCAAAGATTTAATTATATTATTGAGATAAATAATATAAACCGCCTTCAGAAACTTAAGGAACAAGGCGCAGCTTGGTCTGTTAAAACGTGCGCAATCTTTTATTCTCAAACAAATCTTTCTAAGATTTAATATAAAAATTCTGCGCAACACAGTAGCAGTAACGTTGTACTTCAAATGCTACAGCATCTTGTCCAGCATTTTGGCCAGAGTTAGTTTTTGCAAAATTGTAGCCAACATACAAAAACCCAACAATCTCCCCCTTTGGCAAATTTTGGCTAAAACAACTTTAGACCAATTTGTGGAGAGATGCAGATCATACTTTCCTTCGAGTCAACATAAGCACACAACTAGGAAAGAAAGCAGACAATAACATAAGAGGCATGCAACAGCAGATCATACTCATCTAGCCTCATGAAGTACAACAAGAGAGAAATAAACTCTCATAATAGTGGATTCAAAAATAAGACTCCTTCATTTCATGCTGTGGAAAAATAAATTCCACACATATTAGGAAAAATAAATTCCTATAGAGTCATACATGCATGCATGGAATATGAACATTCATCAACAGTAGAAAAATAAATTCTACTCCCCCTTAGTACATGCATGGCGATGAGATTACTCCCCCTCAAACCTGTATATCATTATCAGACAGAACATGCTATACCAAATGCTATAGCATTTGTTGTCACATCATGCACAGAAAACTAGAAAACCTTCAGATAATCAGAAATATATTACTCCCTCTTTTTAGGCTGAAATTTGTCAAAGAGTATCATAGGAGCAACAAGCAGTACCAGAACAAAGAACAACCACAGAGTGCAAAGAACAGATCAAAGAGCACACGCAGGTGCAACAATTAACAAGAACATAGTCCAAAAAGTACCCAGAACATAAGAACCATAGAGTACCAGAGCAAAGGAGACATAGAGTTCATATTACAGACCATATGCACATGCAGGTGCAATCAGAAACAGGGCATAGGCCACACAATAACATCCAAAATATCAAGCAGAACAGACAAGAGGACTTGCATCAGAATGCTCTTCCTCCACCCCAGTATCACCACCTACATCATATGTATCATCTTCAGTAACATGAGGAATAACACTTGAAGTGCCTTCTATTAACACATGCAGTTGTTGTTTTCTCAAACTCTAAAGTGTGGACAACAAGATCCACCATACCCTTCTTCTCACCCAAAATCCTACTAACCTCCTTGAGATCATCAATTATTTGATCCCTTGTCAGAATATTTGTTGGCTGCCTAGCATTATGTGCAACATCTTCTTCAGGAGCATTTTTCTTGTCATGTTCTAACACAGAATCACTTTTGGCCTCAAGGAGGGCGCCAACACTAACAGTAGGAGGATCAGAACAACTAGGACCAGTTTTCCCCAATTTTTCAATACAACTAAGGTTTGCTAACCCTAGGGTTTCAGAATCTTTAACAGTTTCTGCATTAGGATTCTCTACCTTCTTGACATTATCATCTTCCTTAGAATTTGTTAAGCACATCAGGGAAGAACCCCACAAATCGTCCTTTATCAAACACGTTCTCACCACCAGAAACATCCTTCTTATCACCAACAGACACAAAATTCTTACTAATTTTTTAGATGTTCCAACACTACCCATAATAGCGTGCATTACCAAATGGAGGTAAAAGACAGTAGCAGTCGCATGCCACACTAGCAATAATTGCTATAATTCTTCAAATAGGCAAATACCAAGTTTGTCCCTTAATCTTTCAACTTGAATTGTATCCAGTTCTTCTTGCATAATATTAATCCAACATTTTTCTGTCAGTGTTTCCTTTACATTATTTGGTTCAATCTTTGACACAAAACAAGAACTTGAAACAACATCATTCATCCTTCTAGTAGTAATTCCTTGATTAAAATTACCAATGATAAGTTCTTGAGGGTGATTCTTCTGAACTCTGTTGGAAGGACCTTTCTTTGGTGGATCATTGGTAGGATCAGTACTGGTAGGATCAGGCTTAGAGCTTTCTATACTGTTTTCAACTTCCTCTACTATATCAGGTTCATCAGACTGTATGTTAGATGCTATAGCATCATCTGCCACATTTGTCGATCTTTCTTCTGCTGAATCATCTACTACCACATTACTTGATTCCATTATGACCTTAGTCCTGGAGTTGTATACCCTGTAAGCTCTACTGTTTGAAGAGTATCCCAGAAAAATTCCTTCATCACTTTTTGGATCCAACTTCCTTCTCTGTTCTCTATCTGCTAATATATGACATTTGCTCCCAAAAACATGAAAATACTTAACAGTAGGTTTTTTGTTTTTCCACAATTCATACAAGGTAGTAGTAGTTCCTGATCTTAAAGTTACTTTATTATGAATATAGCAGGTTGTATTCATAGCTTCTGCCCAAAAGGAATATGAAAGTTTCTTAGCATGTAGCATTGCCCTAGCGGATTCTTGTAACGTTCTATTCTTCCTTTCAACCACTCCATTTTGTTGAGGTGTAATAGGAGATGAGAATTCATGCTTGATTCCTTCTGACGCACAGAACTCAGAGAACCTAGAGTTTTGAAATTCTTTTCCATGGTCGCTTCTTATTCTCAAGATCACTTCATTCTTTTCCCTTTGAAGTTGAACACATAAGTCTTTAAAAACATCAAATGTATCTGATTTTTCATTGATAAAATTTATCCAAGTGTATCTGGAAAAGTCATCAACAACTACATAGGCATACCTTTTTCCTCCCAAGCTGAGAACTTGCATAGGTCCCATTAAATCCATGTGAAGAAGTTCAAGGACTCTTGTTGTGGTCAGATGTTGACACTCACCACAAATATGCCCTTCTTCAATTTTGAGTTTTGGCAAACCTCAAATGGCTTCTTCAGATATTGCTTTCTTCATGCTTTTCAGGTTCAGATGCTCTAACCTTTGGTGCCAAAGTTTTACCTCATCCTCCTTGGCTATTAGACATGTTGATAGGCTCGTATCTTCTTGAGGAGCCCATAGATAGCAATTGTCTTTAGATCTGACACCCTTCATCAGTAGCTCACCCTTATCATTTGTAACTAAACATTCAGTTTTAGTAAAGTTTACCTTCAAACCTTGATCACATAATTGACTGATACTTATTAGATTTGCAGTTAATCCTTTAACAAGTAAGACATTGTCAAGTTTGGGAAGGCCATTATTAATCAGCTTTCCTATACCAACAATTTCTCCTTTAGCTCCATCTCCAAAAGTTACAAAGCTAGTTGAGTAGGTTTTTATGTCTACGAGAAATTTATCAATACCAGTCATATGCCTAGAACACCCACTATCGAAATACCAGTCTTCTCTTGAAGAGGCTCTAAATGATGTGTGAGCTATTAAGCCTGCAACTTGATCTTTATTCAAGGTTTCATCAATTTTGGGAATTGAGCTTACATCCATATTTTTAGGTTTCCACTCTTTTGGAGTGACAGATTGACGAGGCTTCCTGTTAGGGTACCCATATAACTTATAACAGAAGGGTCTTATGTGTCCTTTTCTACCACAATAGTGACATACCCAGGGATGAGACTTTGTCTTGTATCTGACTCCATGATGCTGCTTAGGATGCTGCAACATCTTGCTGCTCATAGGTGATTCTTTTGGTTGAGTGTACATAAGTTCAGGATTGTAGCTTCTGTGTTTATTGACATTCTCATAACTAATACCAGTGAACTTAGGTCTTCTCACATTCTTTTCTAGAATTTCATCTAATGTGTCAGCACCAGTTTTGTTCAACATTTCAGAATATTTTCTCAGCCTTCCAATATCAACTTCCAACTTATCTATCTCCTCATTAGCTTCATCAAGGTCAGAGGCTAAGCTGTTTACCTTTTTCTGGAGATCATCAATCTTTGACAGAAGGCTAATTTTTTCACCATGAAGTTGTGAGTTGAGTTTCTTTTGCTTTTCATGTTCTTTGCACTTTTCTTCAGAAACTAGGCATATATCTCTGTATGTTTCTGCTAGTTCATCATAGGAGACTTCTTCATCACATGATTCTTTATCAGATGTTATTATTCCTGTTAGGACTGTAACATGTTTCGCAACTTCAGATTCTCCTTCTTCTTCTGATTCAACCTCATCAGACCAAGTGACATTCAGATTTTTCTTTTGTTTCTTTAGATAAGTAGCACATTCTGTTCTGATGTGACCATACCCTTCACACTCATGACATTGAATCCCCTTGCTTTGAGCAGGTTTTTCATCAATCTTTGTTTTTCTTGAGTTACCAATGTTGCGACTCATGTCAGTAGCAAGATGCTTAGCATTCTGTCTGGGTCTTCTGTCCATCCTCTTTAGAACCTTATTAAATTGTCGTCCAAGCAAGACAATAGCTTCAAAAACACTGTCAGTTGACTCCATATCACTTTCAAGATCTTCATCCTCAGTGTTTGATACAAAAGCAATGCTTTTGTTTTTCTTTTTTATTCTTTCATTAACAGATGATTCATAGGTTTGTAGAGATCCTATTAATTCATCAACTTTCATGGTTGAGATGTCTTGAGCTTCTTCCATTGCAATCACTTTCATGTCAAATTTCTTAGTAAGAGACCTAAGAATTTTTCTCACAATTTTTTCATCACTTAATTTTTCTCCTAGATCGTCAAAAGAATTAGCAAAATCCATAACATTTATGTAAAAGTTGTGAACTCTTTCATCCTAAGATTTTCAAATTTCCTGGTTAGATTTTGAAGTCTTGAGATTTTTACCTTTGCAGTACCTTCTTGAGTGGTCTTTAATATCTCCCAAGCATCTTTGGCAACCTCGCACTTTTTGATTAGCCTAAACATGTTCTTGTCCACACCATTAAACAAGGCGTTTAAGGCTTTAGAGTTGCCAAGAGCTAATGAGTCTTCTGCAGCAGTCCAATCCACCTCTGGTTTCAGTTCATCTGTATCAGCTCCATTAGCATCCTTCACTTTGGGATGTTCCCAACCTTTAAGAACATTTTTCCAAGTTCTGTTGTCCATAGATTTCAAGAATGCTATCATACGAGCTTTCCAAATATCGTAGTTGGAGTCATCTAGAAGAGGTGGCCTGGTTACGTATCCTCCTTCTCTGTCCATGACGTCAGATGTCTACCCTGGAGCTCACCCACGCAGGTTAGGGTGCCTGCTCTGATGCCAATTGAAAATCTGACACATTGTAGACAGATGCTACGCAAGAAGCTACAACAACGTTTGTAGCAATAAATCACACTGTAAGTAATAAAAGCAATAAAGAGCAGAATAGTAAAGAACACAGTAGGTTTGTTAACCCAGTTCGGCGTAACCACGACCTACTCTAGGGGATACCAATCCAGGAGGAATCCATTATAATAGTACTAGTTCTAAGTTCTCAGCAAACGCCCCGTTTACAACTTATCACCTAGTCACTACCCGTGTTAACTCTACCTAGGAACTCCTAGATATGAGACCCCGTCTCACTCCTCTTAAAAAATACTCAGAAGGTTACTCACCGTAACAGACAATGAAACAAACAATAACAGACCTACCTCCGTGCTTCAAAGCTTAGGAGTAAGTTCACACAATCCTAATCTCCGTACTTAAAAGCTTAGGAGAAGACACACAAATACAACTCAAATAACCAGTCCTAAGCTTGCATCAACTTGACACAAGAAAGGCTCACAATAAACAAGAGAAACTCTAAAACCCTAAGACTCACGCTTTATGTAAACACGGTTTTAGATACTTTAAAACAAGGTCATAGTCCTCATATATATAGCCTTGAGATAGCAGGTACTTGTTGCACAAGAAAAGACTTCAGAATAAATCTAGACCATTGAGATAATCAACACAAAGATTTACTTCAAATATTCTTCAAATATTGTCTTCAAAAAGATTTACTTCAAATAAATATTCTTCAAAGATTGTCTTCAAAAAGATTTACTTCAAATATATATTCTTCAAAGATTGTCTTCAAAAAGATTTACTTCAAATATATATTCTTCAGAGATTCAATTATATTATTGAACTAAATAATCTAAACCGCCTTTAGAAACTTGAAGAACAAGGCGCAACTTGATATGTTAAAACGTGCATAATCTTTTATTCTGAAACAAATCTTTCAAATATTTGATATAAAAATTATGCGCATACCAGTAGCAGTAATGATGTACTCCACATGCTACAGCATCTTGTCCAGCATTAGGCTAGAGTTTGTTTTTGCAAAATTGTAGCCAACATACAAAAACTCAACAAAAGGGATTGGTTATGACTACAAAAATCTCAACAAACCTAAGCAATATGATCCAGAGCTTAAGTTGTTGCCCTTAGAAGGAAACAACAGGCCCCCAATGCTGAAGCAGAGGCTGCCCCATGTGCAACCCCATCCGGGAATCAGAAATAGGAAATCTCAACCATGGGTGTGTCATCATTGTGGTAGGAAAGGACATATAAGACCTTTCTGCTATAAGTTGTATGGGTATCCTAAAAAACCACTGAAGCAAAAACCTGAAGTTAGAGTGGTTGAGACCAAGAAAGAGTGGAAGCCCAAGGAGGAAGATGTAAGTTTAATAGCTCATACCTCATTTAGATCATCATCTAAGAAAAATTGGTATTTTGATAGTGGTTGTTCCAGACATATGACTGGAATAGAAAAATTCCTAATGGACTTAAAGTCTTATTCAACTAGCTCTGTGACATTTGGTGATGGAGTAAAAGGTGATATCAGAGGTATAGGAAGCCTATACCAATAGTGGTTTGCCAAGGCTTGATAATGTGCTTCTTGTGAAAGGATTGACTGCTAATCTAATCAGTATCATTCAATTATGTGATCAAGGTATGAAAGTAAATTTCACCGAATCTGGGTGTTTGATTACAAATGAGAAGGGTGATGTGTTGATGAGAGGTGTAACGTCCAAAGATAATTGTTACTTGTGGGTTCCTATAGAAACATATCGTTCATCGTTCAACAATATGAATTTATAGCAATTATCGCTATGTGTGCGTGCAACCACTTTTGGCTCTTTATATTCTTTGCACGCTGATCAAGAAAGAGGGATTGTAACTCAACATATTTCTTTTCTTTGCGCCTTGATTATGTTTTTTTTGGATGGTTTGTTTGGTGCTCAGGTTTTCTTCTCTCCTTTGATTTGTGGGCTATGTCCTGGATTTACTATGCACCTATATGCACTCTACTATTTTGTTATCTACTGTCCTATTATGTGATCGTTTGGTGCTGCCTATTGATCTTGTCAAATTTGATGGCTAAAAAGGGGGAGTACTGTAATGTGCGTAATATAATTTTTTGTTCTTTGACTGTGTGCTACATGTGGTGGAAGATGTGTCTACATCTGGATCTACATCTGATGTGTGTATGTGTTGATGAATATCCTATGATGTGATGGGCAGTAGTAGGTAGTTTGACATGCATGGTTTGATGTATGGTGTGCAGTGATATTGTTTGCAGATGTATGTTGCATTGAGGGGGAGTAACACTTATTTGCTATGCATGTGGTAAGGGGGAGTAATCCTAAATTTTGTTGTATGTGTGATATGCACATGTTCAGGGGGAGTGAAGGTATCTGATGATTCCCTGACATATATGTATTCAGGCAGAGTAAAATTTGTGATGATATCCTGATGTGTGTTGATTGAGGGGGAGCAATTTACATTTTATCCCAGATGCTCTGCTGAATGCTGCCCTATCCTGGATACCATCCAGAAGGTCTGAATGGAGAATTTATTTTTCTCTATTTGACTGGAATTTTTCTATGTCTTCTGATGTGAAGTGATTTTTTTTAAAGACTTAATGTGTGAGAATTTATTTTTCTCCAAGTATGTGAATCCACTTAGAGAGTTTATTTCTCTCTGATGTTGTTCTTTTGTGAGACAAGATGTGTTTATTTCGCTGGTGCAAGTCTATGATGTTCTTTATGTGCTATGATTTACTTGAAGTGTTGCTGTAAAAATAGCCATATTATGTTCTATCTTCTTTTCTAGTTGTGTGTTTATGTTGACTTAAAGGAAGACATGAACTACATCTTTCCATAACCTGCCTAATATTGTTTTAGCCAAAATTTGTCAAAGGGGGAGATTGTTGGGTTTTTGAAATTGGCTATATTTTGCAAAAACAACATATAGTCAGATGTGACTACATTTGGAACAACATCCTGAAGCTGGAAAATATGGACAGATTGTTACAAGATTGTTGGGCGTGAATTTGGTCAAGCTAATCTCCTTATCGCATTACTTGTTCCTCAAGACGTGGAGATCAGTTTATTTCCTGAAGATATCTCAAAGTATATCAAGCCTAAAATATATTCCTATATTTTAGGATTTTAGTTGGATTTGCTTCAATGAATCTTTTCTTATCGGATATACTTTAATTTTAACTTGTTTGTGAAGCCAAATTAAAGGAACTACCGTGGCTATCTATGTCCTATATATATTGAAGACCATAGACCTTTTTATACTACTGAAACCATCGTGAAGTATAGTATTTTTTGTGTCTAGGGTTTTAGCGTGTCATTTGTTTACTTGTGAGCCTATCTTGTATCACCTTGATACTTGCTTAGGACTGTGTTCTTGAGTTGTATTTGTTTAATCTACTCCTAAGCTTTTAAGTACGGAGATAGGTATTTGTTTGAAGAGTGTCTTCACCAAAGTTTAAGTTTTGAGCAATCACACTGGGCGTGTGGTTAAGAGGAGAAGGGACGGGGTCTCTGATCTAGGTGGGCCTAGGTTGAAGATAGCACGGGTAGTGACTAGATGACGAAGTGTAAACGGGTCGTTTGCTGATAGCTTCTAACTAGTATTACCATAGTGGATTCTCTCTTGGATTGGTATCCCCCAGAGTAGGTCGTGTTATACGCCGAACTGGGTTAACAAACACTGCGTACTATTTATTTTCAGTTATTTATTATTTATTGTTTGTTACTTCTGTTGTGTACGTTGTCGACTCAAAGGTTGCCCCATCCAGTACCCCATTTGGACTGCGCCAGAATTTCATAACTCATTGAGAAAATAGGATTTGTTTGATATCTCATCTAACTGGATTGACAGACACACTATATATGTGTTAGATGGAAGATTCTTCAAAAAATAGGATCAAAAAACAATTTATTCATTTTGATAGTTTTATTTACAATTTATGTGGCTTATAGACTACAAATTATGAGATTTTTTTCTAACTTGTTGAAAAAATAGGATTTAGTCGATATATCACCTAAATAGATCCACTGACACACTATATATGTGTTGGATAGAAGTTTTGTCATAGGAGGGTGAAAGAACAATGTATTCATTTCGATAGTTTTATTTAAAACTTTTGAGGGTTAAATAGACAAAATATTATCAACAAAAAAATTCTAACTTGTTGGGGAAGAAAATCATATCTCACCTATATGGATCAACTGACACGTTATATATGATTATATAGAACATTCTTTATAAAAAGAGATAAAAAATAATTTATTCATTTCGATAGTTTATTTACAATTTTTTGGGTTATATAATCTAGAATTTTGGGATATTTTCCGATCTTGGTGAAGTAATCGGATATGTTTGATATCTCACCTAAATGGGTCCACCGACATTATATATGTGTTGCATACAAATTTTTATTAGATTTTTTCTAATTCATTGAAAGAAATAGAATTTGTTTGATATCTCACCTAAATGGATTCACTGACACGCTATATATGATTGGATACAAGATTCTTCATAAAAAGGGATAAAAAACAATTTATTCGGTTCAATAGTTTTTTCATAATTTTCATGAGATATATGATACAATTTTCTATAATTTTAGAGACAATAATTATGTGTTGGAAGAAAGATTCTTCAAAATAGGGGATACAAAATAATTTATTCATTTTGATAGTTTTATTTACAATTTTCGTGGGTTATAGACTTCAAATTATAAGATTTTTTTCTAACTCATTGAGAAAATAGGATTTGTTTGATATCTCATTTAAATGAATCGATAGACACACTAAATATGTGTTGGATGAAAGATTCTTCAAAAAATGGAATCAAAAAACAATTTATTCATTTCGTTAGTTTTATTTACAATTTATGTGGCTTAAAGATTACAAATTATGAGATATTTTTTCTAACTCGTTGAAAAAATAGGATTTGTTTGATATTTCACCTAAATAGGTCCACTGACACACTATATATGTGTTGGATAGAAGTTTTGCCAAAGGAGGGTGAAAGAACAATTTATTCATTTCAGTAGTTTTATTTAAAAAAAAAAAAATTAGGGTTATATAGCCTACAAATATCAGTTTTTTTTTTCTAACTCGTTGGAAGAAAAAATTGTATCTCACCTATATGGATCCACAGACACGCTATATATAATTGGATAGAACATTCTTTATAAAAAGGACAAAAAATAATTTATTCATTTCGATAGTTTGTTTACAATTTTGTGGGTTATATAAACTACGAATTTTGGAATTTTTTCCGATCTTGCTGAAATAATCGGATATGTTGTATATCTCACCTAAGTGGGTCCAGTGACACATTATATATGTGTTCGATAGAAGTTTCTTCAAAAAAGATACAAATTTTTATTAGATTTTTTTCTAGTTCATTGAAAAAAATAGGATTTGTTTGATATCTCATCTAAATGGATCCACTGACACGCTATATATGATTGGATAGAAGATTCTTCAAAAAAGGGGATAAAAAAATAATTTATTCAGTTCGATTCTTTTTTTTATAATTTTCTATTTCATAAAAAATACAAATTATTAGATTTTTACTAACTCCTTAATAAAATAGGATTTCAGATACAATATATATATTAGATGGAAGGTTCTTCAAAAAGTGGGATCAAAAAACCATTTATTCAGTTCTATATTTTTTTTATAATTTTCATGGGATATATAGGATACAAATTATGAGATTTTTACTAACTCCATAAAAAAATAGGATTTATTTTATATCTCACTTAAATGGATCCATAGTCACATTATATATGTTTGATAGAAGATTCTTCAAAAAAGGGGATCAAAGAAAAATTTATTCTTTTTCATAGTTTTACTTAAAATTTTCGTGGGATAGACTACAAATTATGAGACTTTTTCTAACTCTTTGAAAAAATATATTTTGTTTGATATCTTAACTAAATAGATCAACAGACACACTATATATGTGTTGGATTGATGATTCTTAAAAAATCGGGATCAAAAAACAATTTATTCATTTCGATAGTTTTATTTTCAATTCATGTGGTTTATAGACTACAAATTATGAGATTTTTTTCTAACTCATTGAAAAAATAGGATTTGTTTGATATCTCACTTAAATAGGTCCACTGACACACTATATATGTGTTGGATAGAAGTTTTGTCAAATTAGGGTGAAAGAACAATGCATTCATTTCAATAGTTTTATTTAAAAAAATTTAGGGTTATGACTACAAATTATCAAAAAAAAAATTCTAACTCGTTGAGAAAAAAAATTATATCTCACCTATATGGATCGACTGACACGTTATATATGATTGGATATAACATTCTTTATAAAAAGGGATAAAAAATAATTTATTCATTTCGATAGTTTGTTTACAATTTTGTGGGTTATATAAACTACGAATTTTGGGATTTTTTCCGATCTTGGTGAAATAATCGGATATGTTTGATATCTCTCCTAAGTAGGTCCACTGACACATTATATATGTGGTGGATAGATGTTTCTTCAAAAAAGATACAAATTTTTATTAGATTTTTTTCTAATTCATTGAAAAAAATAGGATTGGTTTGATATCTCACCAAAATGGATCCACTGACACGCTATATATGATTGGATAGAAGATTCTTAAAAAAAAGGGGATAAATTTTTTTTTATTCAGTTCGATTTGTTTTTTATAATTTTCATAGGATATACAGGATACAAATTATAAGATTTTTACTAACTCCATAAAAAAATAGGATTTCGGATACACTATATATTGGTTAGATTTAAGGTTCTTCAAAAAATGGGATAAAAAACAATTTATCCAGTTCTATATTTTATTTTATAATTTTCATGGGATATATAGGATACAAATTATGAGATTTTTACTAACTCCATAAAAAAATAGGATTTATTTTATATCTCACTTAAATGGATCCACAGTCACATTATATATGTGTTTGAGAGAAGATTCTTCAAAAAAGGGCATCAAAGAAAAATTTATTCTTTTTCATAGTTTTATTTACAATTTTCGTGGGCTAGACTACAAATTTTGTGATTTTTTCTAACTCTTTGGAAAAATAGGATTTGTTTGATATCTTACCTAAATAGATCAACAAACACACTATATGTGTTGGATTAAATATTCTTAAAAAATCGGGATCAAAAAACAATTTCTTCAGTTCGATAGTTTTTTTTTATAATATTCGTGGGATATAGGATACAAGTAGGATTTTTTTATTATCCACCTAAATGAATCCACAGACACACTATATATGTGTTGGATAGTAAATTCTATAACAACAAAAAAGGATAAAAAAACAATTTATTTATTTCGATAGTTTTATTTACAATTTTAATAGATTATAGACTACAAATTATGAGATTTTTTTTAACTAGGTGAAAAAATTGGATTTTTTTTTTATATATCACTTAAATGAATCCACAGACATACTATATATGTGTTGGATGAAATATTCTTCAAAAAAGGGGAGCAAAAAACAATTTATTCAGTTGGATAGTTTTTTTTTTTAATTTTCATGGGTTGTAGGATACAAACTATGAGATTATTTCTAAATCGGTGAAAAAATATGGTTTGTTTATCATCTTACCTAAATGGATCCATAGACACATTATATATGTGTTGGATACAAGATTCTTCAAAAGAGGAGATCAAAGAACAATTTATTATTTTGATAGTTTTATTTTAAATTTTCGTGGGTTATAGACTACAAATGTTGAGATTCTTTCCAACTCAGTGAAAAAATAGAATTTGTATGATCCACTAACATGCTATATGTGTTGAATAAAAAATTCTTCACAAAAGGGGATAAAAAAAAATTATTCATTTCGCTAGTTTGTTTTATATAATTTTCATGATTTATAAACAACAAATTATGAGATTTTTTATAACTCTGAGAAAAAAATATGATTTGTTTGATATCTCACATAAATGGATCGATTGACACACTATATATGTGTTGTATAGAAGATTCATCAAAAAAGTGGATCAATTTTTTTTTATTCATTTCGATTTTATTTTATTTTTACAATATTCATGGTTTGTAAACAACAAATTTTTTGATTTTTTTCTAAACTGGTGAACAAATAGGATTTGTTTGATATCTAACCTAAATGGATCAACAGACACACTGTATATGAGTTCGATGAAAGATTATTCAAAAAACAATATATTCAGTTTGATAGTTTTTTTTTGGCTTAATTACACTTTTGGTTCCTTATCTTTATTTTAGGTTTCAAGTTGGTACCTTATCTTTTAAAAGTTTCAAGTTGGTACCTTATCTTTTCTCCAGGTTTCAAATGGTACATTCTGTCAATTTTTTAACTGTTACCGTTAAATTTGGACACGTGTCATTGATTTATATGTCAAAAAAATTGCCACGTGTCCAAATTTAACAGTAATAGTTAAAAAATTGACGGAATGTACCAACTTGAAACCTGCAGAAAAGATAAGGTACCAACTTGAAACTTTTAAAAGATAAGGTACCAATTTGAAACCTAAAATAAAGATAAGGAACCAAAAGTATAATTAAGCCTTTTTTTTTTAATAAATTTCATCGTCTATATATAGTATACAACTTATGAGATTTTTTCTAACTCTGTGAAAAAATAGAATTTGTTTGATATCTTACGTAAATGGATCCACAGACACACTACATATGTGTTGGATAGAAGATTCTTTAAAAAAAGATCAAAGAACAATTTATTCATTTTGATATTTTTATTTACAATTTATGTGGCATATAGACTACAAATTATGAGATTTTTTCTAACTAGTTGAAAAAATAAGATTTGTTTGATATCTCACCTAAATAGATCCACTAACACACTATATATGTCTTCGATAGAAGTTTTCATCAAAAGAGGGTGAAAGAACAATGTATTCATTTCGTTAGTCTTATTTACAATTAACGGATTTTGGGATTTTTTTCAAACTTGATGTAAAAATAAAATTTCATTGGATTCTCGCCTAAATGGATTCAAAGACACATTGTATGTGTCTGATAGAAAATTCTTCAAAAAAAGGGGATCGAAAAACAATTTATTCATTTTGGTTGTTTTTTTTACAATTTCCATGAGTTAGACTTAGAATTTTGGGATTTTTCCCAACTCGGTGAAAAAAATAAAATTTCATTGAATTATGGCCTAAATGGATCCAAAAACACATTATACGTGTCTGATATAAGATTCTTCACAAAAAAAAAGGGATCGAAAACAATTTATTCCTTTCGATGGTTTTTTTTTCCAATTTTGTGGTTTATTATGGGTTGACTACGAATTTTGGGTTTTTTTTCAAACTGGGCGAAAAAATAAAATTTGAATGAATTCTTGCCTAAAAAGATTCAGAGACACACTAGATGTGTCTGTTAGAAATCTTCAAAATAAAAAGGGAATCGTAAAACAATTTTTTCATAATAATTTTTTTTTTACAATTTTCGTGGATAATATATAGACTACGATTTTTTGAATTTTCCAAACTCAGTGAAAAAATAAAATTTCATTGAATTCTCGCCTAAAACGATCCAAAGACACACTATATGTGTCTGATAGAAGATTCTTCAAAAAAAGGGGATCGAAAAACAATTTATTCATTTTGATAGTCTTTTTTTACAATTTTCGTGGTTTATCTTGGATTATAATAAGACTACGAATTTTGGGATTTTTCCAAACTTGGTTAAAAAATATAATTTCATTGAATTCTCGCCTAAATGGATGCAAAGACACACTATATGTGTTGGATAGAAGATTCTTCAAAAATAGGCATCGAAAAATAATTTATTCATTTCGATAGTTTTTTTACAATTTTCCTGGGTTATGGACTACAAATTATGAAAAAATGGGATTTGTTTTATATCACGCCTAAATGGATCCAGAGACACGCTATATAGGTTTGGATAGATGATTCATCAATAAACGGGACAAAAAAACAATTTATTTATTTTGATTGTTATTTTACAATTTGTTTGGGTTATAGACAACAAATTTTGAAATTTTTTCAATCTCGATGAAAAATAAAATCTGATTGATTCTCTTCACCCGAATGTATCCGCGGATACACTATATTATATTGGATATAAGTTTCTTCAAAAAACGGGATAAAAAAAATTATTCATTTCCATAGGTTTTTTTTTTCCCATAATTATTCATTCCATAGTTTGTTTATAATATTTGTGGGATATATTACTAATTTTGAGATTTTTCTACTCTACTTGAAAAGTTAAAATTTCATTAAAACCTTACCTAAATGAATCCGCAGATACACTATATGTATTGGGATAGTAGATTTTTCAAAAAAATAAGGGGTTTGAAAAACAATTTATTCATTTAGATGTTTTTACAGAAGTTGTTGATGTTTTTGTTGGGAAAGGGATTAACTACATCAACGGTTTAGAAGAAAATTTCTCTTCCGATCCCCTGCCATTCTTTTTTATTCCCCAATATTCTAATTTTGCCCCTGCATGAAACTTCGGTTCGTAGAAATTGGTTTTTTTAGTGCATTTTCAGAGGAATTTCGTTTTTAAAAACCGAATTTTTTTTTCAAGGCAAAAACAACTTTGATTTTTAAAAACCAAAGTTTTTTGCAAGGACGAAATTGGAAATTTAGGGGGTAAAAAAGAAACACGGAGTCGGTTGAGAAACTTTCGTTTTAGAATATGAAGGGTCGGGTTTATGAATTTTGGGAGTTTTTAATTTTGTTGGTTGTTGATTTCTGGATTTGCTATGAACACAATGAACAACATAGATTAATTTTATGGTTTTTTTTTTGTTCAACAATTTTATGTTTTTTTTTTCCCTTGTTTTTATTTTTTAATTTAAGAAATTAATTAAGTTGGTATGTGGCAATATGTCAATCATTAAATTAATCAAAAATAAAATAAAAGTCATCTAGACATGTCATATCAGCAAAAATGAATATCTCATGTCCAAATTGTCAACAGAGGATGCTAATTGAAGGAATCTTAATATTGCAGGGGTAACAGAAGAAAAAAAATTGCAGAGGATAAATCAAAACTTGCCTACTTTGCAGGGTACCATAAAGAAAATCAATGAGAACTAGATGGTGTTACAAATCTCACCTAAACCCTACACCCCAAACCCCAACTTTATTCATTTCAATTTATTTTTTTAAACAATTTATGTGGGATATATATAGACTACAAATTATGAGATTTTTTTCCAATCTCAGCGAAAAATTAAAATTTATGTGATTCATCACCTAAATGCAACCACAAATATACTAGATGTGATATTAGCAAGGTTTTCCAAACCGGACCGGTCGGTTGAACCAGTCAAGCCGGGAACCGGGGAGCAATCCGGTCCGGTTAGGCCTAAAAACCGGGGAGCAAAGGAACCGGGAAAAAACCGTGCGAACCAGAAATTAAATTCATAACAAGAAAGATTACAGGGAAGAAAAAATATCATAAGATTTAACAAGAAATTAAATTCATAACATGAATATGGAGGTTGATTGTTATTAGAAACAAAAACCAATCCGAAGGGTGAATGAATAATATTGAGTGAGTGAATGTTTTTTTGTTTTAAGAAAAGTAGGTGAATGAATGTTGTTAACAGATAGCCACTGCCATTGCATAAAAAAGATAATCGTCTTTTCATTTTCTACACATACGGCTGCTTAATCATTACATACGGCTGCTTAATCATTAGCTCCACATAGCAAATTTAGGGTTAGGTTAATAGTGGGCTTGGGCAAATTAAAATCAATTTTTTATTTACCCAAAAAAATATATAAGAAACTAAATAAATAACTATGTATTTATAATCTACATGTTATTATAAATAAAAATAATTATGCTATTATAATTTTTGAAACGTTATACATGTTAATATAAACAAAAATAATTATGCTATTATTTTAATTTTTGGATAGTATGAGAAATTATTGTCTAAATTTAATTTTTAATAGCTTGAAATATGAATATTATATTATTTATTGTGTATTATTTCTTAATATAATTATAATAATATATATTTAATTAAAAACAGTCTGACCCGGTTAAACCTCAGTCCGACCAATTGAACCTTGAATCGGTAAGCTCACTGGTTCGATCACCGGTCCGGTTCTGAAAACCTTGGATATTAGTTGTGATAGTATGCTTGAAATTTATTTTTCTATTATTTTAAAATAGAGAGAGTAGTAATATGGATCCATATTGTATCATACAGACTTATAGTTATTTTAGACATTATTGATAAATATATGTCCGTATTTTTATAAGAAAATAGACATGTGTAATAATATATGAGTATAAATATAGATTTGCGTTTTCCGTTGAGATTATAAAAAAGTAGGCATACATATAGTAATATATAGGTACATGTAAAATATAGATTTTTATAAGTTATGTCAAAAAGTCTCTAAGGTGCAGAAACATACAGAAATGTAATGTAAAAAACAAGTAGAGAAAATTTCATGAACTGAAAGTTCACATTCTATGATTGTTGCACACCATGAAAATCATAAATGGACAATACGGATGATGGATCGTGTGTACAAGATGAACAAAACTCCCAAGACTTTCTTATTCCTTAAAAAACGAATAACATGCACTGAAACTCAGATCGTTTTAAGTATATGTGTGTGCCAATGACAGGTTCTAATCTAGTGCAACTTCTCTAAATTTTTGTATACAATCCAGCGCTTTCTTGAAATCATTTTCTTCGAGTGCAATATTGAAGCGACAATATCCAGGAATTCCAGTCCAAGAGCCACTATTGATGCATAAACCAGTGGCTTCGAAAATGGCATTCCTAATATTTGAGTCGTCGAGTGTTATTTCCATAGTGCCATTTCCTTGGCTGTCTTCTCCTTTTGATGAAATCTTTAGCTTAATATTCTTTTTGAGATAGGCAGATGGTTTGGCTACCACAGAAACTCCGGCACACGATTCAAGCACGTCCCACCCACTCTTCTCAAGTGCCTAGGGCAGAAAAAATGGTAAGCATTCTTTTGAGGAAAGAAAAATATTACAACCATAAAAAACAAACCAGTTAAAATAAAATTCGAACAGAAATGTTTAGCAGATCAGAAATTACCTCCTTCAAGCACTTGGACCTACTTCTCAAAATCTGTGTATGTTCAACAATAGCATCTGATAGAATTGATGACTTCTGCTCTCTAAGCTCCAGCAACTTCTTTGTAGCATATCTAACAGTACTGTGAGGTTTACTTAATCCCGGATAACTATAAAATGTGTCAACCAAAACCGACTGGTTAAGAATAACAAACCCAAATCTGAGAACACCGTTGAGCATCTTAAGAGACAATCCTCCAAGAAGAGACACACAGAACGATGGCTTGAATGAAGAATTCAGCTTAGCCAAACACCCCTCCAAGTCCCAGCCACCCCACCCTTCCGAGTCAAATTCCAAACCAGAGGATGAAGTATCAATTATAACTCTTGCACCAAATCTAGCACAAGTGCTCAAAATCTCTCCTATCTCCTTGTTGCTATAAACTAAGCCAGTGGGGTTGATTGTAGGTCCAGAGATATACACCCATGGGTTGTTCACAGTGCCAAGGACTCCAGTGAGTGTCTTTTCTGTGAACTTAAAACCTACATTGGCATCAGTGGGAACTGTCACTATGTCAGCTTTCAAAAATGTAGCAGAAGAAACATAGTTCCCATTTGATCCAGCCGGAAAACAGAGGGTGCCACCTTCTTTAGTGCAGCAGAGGACCAGTTTATTGAAAAGAGCTTTTGAATTGTCAGCATATATAAATTCCGTGCTGCTACCTGTTGGAAAACCATAGTTGCTTTTGACGAATTTTTTTATACTTGTGGTGACATCAATTTCGGACTCAGACATGTTTTGTCGAGCAAAACTTTCAAAAATAGCAGCCTTAACAGGAGAAGGAATAGGCAAATAGATCTCATCAACGTCCATGTGGACCAGGGAGCCATTATCTACCCCGTCAATTGCTAGCTCAGCATTATTAAGGACAGATATGGCTGATTTAGCAAATCCTATCATATCAACTGATTTGACATTTCCACAGCTTCTCTGGAGGACAGAAGTTAAATTTGAAGTAATGAGAAAACTAAACATGGGAATCAACTAATTCATGAACATGTCATAAATAGCTATACAAAAGATATGTGTTAATTTTCACAGCATACTTCCCCTAATGAGGAAGAGGGGCTTTGGTGCAAAGGTTGGAGTTATTGTCACGTGAATTGGAGGTCGCACGTTGGAGTCGTGGAATCAATCTTTTGCAAATATAAGGTAAGGTTGTTTTCATTAGATCCGCAGTGGATCCAACTTGTCCCTGGATCCTGTCATACCAGGAACTTAATAGCACCAGGTTACTGTTTTCGACACCCTTATAACAAAAATAAGGAATTTATAAATCACGGTAACCAATGTTGTTCTCAGTTGTCAATCTTACACATTGTCCAGGTCCCATAAATTTTACAATAATCGAGGCATGTAACTTAACATCAGAAGTATTGAACATGCCTCAACCTAGATCACATTCACTAATGTTGTAGATGATAATAGGGTTTCTTAAGAAGTCCCACATCGGTTGCAAGATGGACAAAATGTATGTTTATAAAGTAGAAGCAATTCTCACCTTACAAGCCGGGGTTTTGTAGGGTTGAGTTAGGCTTAACTCTCGATTTTGTAGGGTTTTTTGTTTTGTTTTATTAAAAAGTTATAAATATCCAGGTGGATTTAAAAAGTAAATAAAAAACACAAAAATGAGAAGTAGGCATGCCACCATCAAAATGTACAGTCATATACCAACATGTGTGGTCAGGGGTTAAAAAGGGGAAGTGTTCAATTACAGGGGGTGAAGCAAAAAAAAATATTACATGGGTGTAAAGCAAAACTCACCCAAATGACTTGGAGGTAAAACACCTATTAACCCATGATAATATTTTACCAATTATCCCAGTAGTTTCTAATGTCTTAAAAGAACAGTCATTAGTATGGTATGCAACCTAGGCTGTCCAGCATAAACTAATATAATGTTTTGCCCAACTATTCCAGCAGTTTCTAAAGTCGTAGAGAACAATGACAGTAAGGTACAGAACCTGGGTTGTGCAACATCAGCTACATTGCTCATGCATCAACCTAGATCATAATGTCATAGATAATGTTTTCCTAACTGTCCCCTGCTGTTTCTAATGTCTTAGAGAACAATGTCAGTATGGTATGCCGCGTATGCGAGTAAAATAAGATTAGGATCCACGGGGATTGAGATGCCATATGAAACCTTGTAAGTAAGGATAGAATACTTTGTAGTAATCATCTTATTTATTGCTTTTTTAATCAAATCTTATCTATTGCTTTTAAGCCTATATAAAAAAGTATATGTTGTGTAGTTCAAAAAACACATGGTTTCACTATATGCTATTTTTCTCCCATTCAACATGGTATCTAGACTTTACTGAGAGTCAACCCTAAAATGTGCTTACCTACTAGACCCAGTGTCCTTTGGTGAGAATTGTTTTTCAGTAAATCGTGTTCCAACTCTGATTTTCCCCTCCTCCACTGCCATTCTCCGTTTCGACTGTTTTCTGGGCAAAACCACCGCAATCACCTATTCTGGCAACCCACCCCACGACCAACTTTGTTTTGTCACGGCCAGTCCTCCCTCAGAAGTGCGTGCATATGATTTATATGCTCCAGTTTGAGGGGGAGTGTTTAAAATAAGATTAGTGTCCATGTAAATAGGGATTGAGATATCACATCTTATCTTGTAAATACTAAATAAGGATAAAATACTTCTGCAATTATCTTAATTATTTCTTTTAAAAAGTCTCGTTTCTTCTAATCATATATAAAACTTCTTTGTTGTGCAGTTCAAAACACACGGTTTCACCTTATGCCTTTATATTCTTCTCATTCAGCAGTATGGAACCTGAGTTGTCCTTTTATCCTACTAAAGCAGATAATAACAGTCCTACTAAAGCAGATATTAACGAAATTCAGACCCTAAACTCATGTTATGCACAAAAAAATTCAAGCAGGCAGACAGACCAACCTCAGAAGGTGCACGCCGGCAAGCCAGCTGAAAAGCAAGAAGCTCGTGAAAAATACAACCGTAATAATACTGACTGATTAATGCAGTATTGCCTTCTAGCAACTCAACAGTTTTGGACAATGCATTGAAGAGGGACTCTTCTTCTGAAATGACAAAAGCTACTTCCAAATCTGGATAAACCTGGAAAACATGCATGTCAGTGCCATTAATAAGAAATTTATCAAAGTCAAGCCAGAACAGAAGCCTACCATACAGTCTAAGTGAGCCAATAAGGTAATATGGAATATTACCTTGTTCTTTACCAGTCCGCAAATTATTGCCACATGAGAGGGCAGAGGACTTCCTGAAAGATACTTCAGGACCCCATTTGATCCCGGAAGGCTGGATAGCTCAAAGTGATCTGACATGTCCAAGAAAAGACGAGATCCAACATCTCGTGTTGTATCTAAGAGGTGCACAAAAGCTGAACTAGTAACAGCCTCAAAAATAGCAATTCCAGTCACCACCACTTGAGGCTTCAATTTCTTTATTAGTTCTATCATTAAGTCTGATTGTCGAGGGGCTTCAATTACCGTTATTGTATCATCTAAAGAGTCAGTAGTTCCCATATTCTGCTAGAAAGATAAAAACTTGTTATGGTATATGCAACAATCTAATAAAATTTGTTACAAATTAAATTAAATGCACGGAAAATATTTATTTATGGTTTATATATATTCCAGCAATCCTCACAATAGAGAAATACAGCACACTTAATATGAAAATTATAAAGAAAAGAATAAAAAAGATAAGGATGCACTAGGAATTCGAGAGCCTGGTCTCTCCCAACCAACCAGTCTCCAATTGCAACAATGTAATGTCCTTGCTGTGAGCAAAAATCAAATATATAAAAATTTATTTCGCCAAGTTATAAGACCCGCTTTGTTGTATGGAACCAAAGCACTGGTAAGGAGACTAAACCAGATGGAGAGTTGTCCAACAGTTAAATGCAGTGGGGATAACAAAAATTACAGGCTGAATCCGTAAGATTGATTTAGAGATAAATATTTTATCTTTGGTTCAATTATATGATAGGATTTTATAAACATCATTGATCCATGCAGCGGATCCCACCTAAAGGGAAAAGATTTAGTTGCTGTTTCTGTAGTATATCTGCTTTTGAAACATTGAATTCCTTACATTTAAAACTAATGGTATGACTTTCTCCTGTACTGTGTCAACAACTATTAATTTGATTAAGTAGTAGGCCTCCAATCACAAGGACCTATGTTAGAAAGAAGCCTAAAAATACAACTAGGCTTGGGGTAGACATTATATAATTATTAATAGGCAGTTTATTTAATTATTATTAAATATTATGTGTAGTAATTGCTATGTAACTACTGTAGGAAATTATAGTAATTGCATAATAATCAAAAACCACTGGCATGACATTCATACCTCAAGTGCCAAAGATGTTAACCACTGCCTAGGTAAATGTCGAGTCAGATGTTCATCAACAATTGCAAGCCGAGGCGAGAACAAGCGAAGAGCATTCTCAATAGCCGCATTCCTTGAAGGAAAAATGACAACATTCTTGCACAGGATTTCAAAAGATGACGTCAATGTTGAGTAGAATGGTTTACATGTAACAGATTATCAACAAAATTAAACTTAAGTAGAGCACTGCATATATTTTTACTTCTATAAATAAGATATTAGTAATAATAATCTATGGGAGCATCTGTACCCATTCGACACAACAAGTACAGATATAAATCACAATGCAAGTTGCCAGATAACTAACTCATCCAATAATAGAAAGATTTCTGATGGTGAAACTCCTGCCATTCAAATGAATGATGGAGAAGGGATACTTTAAGTGGGAGGCATCTTGAGTCTACCAAGAGACCAATTTAGAAATAAAACCGTTTTCTTCTAGTTTCATGAATTTCACTTTTTTATTACTATTTTGTTTGTGAATAACATCTGTTTTTTAAAGACAAATCCACATGAACTACCGCCAACATATCCCATATTTCTTAGATTTTGTGCTTATATTTAAGAGATGTAGAATCAGAAGAGCATGTAGGATTATACAGGATGTGAGCTATACCTTATATGACAACTGGTTCTACTGACAATGGTGTACGGGAAGAGTCTGGACAGGGTTCTAACAAGGAGAAGAAAAGGATTGAGACGAGAATGAGTTGAATGCGGCATATGGTTTGGTCCTTTGGGTGTAATAAACCCAGAAAGAAAACTTCTTGATAATTATGAATTTAAGATTCAGGAAAAAATCTGCTATTCAACAGCTGAGGCGTATTTTTTAGTAATGCAGGTTAGAAGGCCTTTCAGGTTACATGACTTCCAGCCTGTATCTCTTAGGAATTTCTAATTAGTTATTAAGCTACAGCACCCACAGAAAATATGCATTCTAGAGAAAGTAAGTTAGAACAAAATAACCTCCAAATTGTACTCCCTGACTCTTACTGACCCAAGCCCATTATGGATGTTTGAGACTTGTGAATATAATACCAGAATGTCTTATAAATAACAGAACTGGCCTAATGACATTGTGCCACCCATAACCAGAAGAAATTTTTGAAAATTATAAAAGTAACTCAGCTACTGAATATTGACTTTTCTACTGCTCTTGAAACACATACCACCTGATTCATTCATTAGTGCATGGAATTTTGTTTGACTGCAATAAAGAACCATACTGACGTGATGACATACCTACTACCTACAGGAGATATTTACAGTAGACCTTACAACAAACATAAAACTTAATGACACGTCATCTTATGATAGATGCATAAGATGATGTATACCCATAGTGTAGCATGGCTATATATTATATAGTACTAGTTTCTTCTTACATTGGCAGTGAGTGGAATGTGGTGATAAGTCTTCAAAAATCCAGCAATGAGATTGCGGAAGCGTTTGCTTCCGGCCGGTGGCTCATACGGAAAATAGGAATCATCTTTTAGAATACTTGCAAGATAAGCAAGGAAAGGAATTTTCTCATCAGCAACAGAATCATCCTCAAAAGACAAATCTAGAGAACTGCTGATCTCTTGAAATCCATTTTTTAGAAACTCAAATATAACTTTAACCTGCAAGTATCAAATTACACTGTGCTTCAAAATTACTTCAAGGCAACAAATATTCTTGTAAGGAATTGACAGACTTTTAGTGAAGCACCCCACCTGGTTAGGTTGACGAAGCTGACAACTGTAAACTGATAAAGCATGGGAAATGCTTCCACCAGACTTTCCATAAGCCCAAGCTGTCCGTGCACAAATAGGCTGATCTCCAGAAAGTCCCATAAAGAACTCAAATCGGTGCGGGCTGTTCTTCTCAATTTCAACTAAGGCTGCAATGTCTGTGTCGCCAGCCTGTATCAGTACATCTCAATAAGATTACACTTTCACTGCAAAAATACTATCTGGTAAAACATATATTATTACTAGCCTGAATAATTTTAGTTTGCCAAAGCTTTGTAATGCGAAAACCCCGGCGTTCAAACAATCGTTTGCAAACGGCTTGACCTGGGCGGCCTCCCATATTAAAGATCATAATTCCATTTGGTTTGATTACTGATATCCCTTCTTCAACTGCCCTGGCAATTAAACCTAACCCAAACTGGTCCTCCACAAAACCCTACACACAACAAATAAAAAAATAAACATGAAAATGCATTTTTATGTCATAAATAGGCTCGAAATTGCCCCCAAGACCAGTGAATAAGGGGAAAATTGTGTGAGTGATAAATAAAATAAATAAATAAAAGTTATTTTTGAGCTTCACACATAGAAATCATAAAATGAATATAAATGCTTCTGCTATGCCTACAAGTCTGATCCATGCAAAAAAGTGTACGAGGAAACAGCATAGCGAGTAGAATACTAGTAACATATTAAAAAGATAAGATTGGATTTACCTGAAGTGCACAATAATTACTCAAAGAATGAAGGAATTCCTCACTTGCATTTTCTGTTATCATTTTAGTCATTGCGTCTGGATTTGGATTAAGAATCTGCATGGGGTCCAACCACAAGGATACATATTAATCAAATGATTAAGATAAAACATCAGATAAACCAAAATCATCAAGAAGTTTGTGATATACCATATAAGAATACTTCAAATTCTTAGAGAGAAAGGGAGAAAAATAAAATTCTGTAAAACTGAAAATGTTTGTGTGGATTAATTGTTTGAGATATAGGACCCATTTGTTTTAACAAACAAAATGATTTTGATATAAAATAATCACAAGATTATTTTTTAGAGGTCTTTAAGAAAAACACAAGCTAATTTGTGTTTGATTCTAATCGTAAAAAATATATATCTTTTAAGAAAAATGACATTGTTTTCTACAAAATTATTTGGCAAAATTGCTCCCGTAGTCCCTTGACTTAATTTCGTGTAACACCTTAATCTTTTTTCACGTCATTTTTGTCCTTTTTGGTCTTTCATCCATATTTGTATATGGTTTTTTAAGCTTTAAATCTATAGTTTTCTTTTGGGGCATAACATATATTTATGATTGAGAAAGCATAGAGAAACAAAATCATACACTTGAAGCTTGAAATTCATATCCAAACTTGAAAAAAGGACTAAAACTTTATGAAAAAAAGATAAAGGACTAAAATGTTACCTGAAATTAAGGGACTACGAGTTGAATTTTGTCAAATTATTTTCATGAAAATCACAAGCGATATATATGTATTTATAAAATTTAAAAAATTCCATATTTTTATAAATTAATATGTATTAGTAATATTTCAAAATAGTTAAATGTTATTAAAAATTATTAACACGAAACTCAAATTTTTATATACATTTTTCATCTTTGTATTGGGATTTTTTGGATTTGCCCATAAAAGATTCAAATCCAACGTGCATGGATGTTGTATAATATATATTATTACTAATGATGATTCTTTATCACTACAGACAGCTTCCACTAAAACAGAGGTCGAGTTACCTCCCACACTGGGCCTGTTTACTTTGAGATAACATTTTATGTTCTTACTTTTAATTGCTAAACCACCACCTTGTTTTCAATCCTTTTCTTGTTTGAAAACAAGTTGGTGAGTTTGTAATTAAACAGAACAGGAAACACATTGAATACAAGGTAGTGGTTTTGTAATTAAAAGCGAAAACAATAAAGGAAAACATAGAATTTTTCTCAGTGTGTCGATATTTACTTACATTTTCAACAATACATTATACATTAAAATCAAGTTGATTGGTGATGTATCGGTTAATTTTTAGGCTTAAATGCACTTTTGGTCCCCCTATTTTGATATTTTTGAACTTTTGGTCCCCCTATTTTATAACTCGGCTTTTTGGTCCCCCTATTTTAAAAGTAACATTTTTTCTTAGTCCCCCTCTCATTTTACTGATGTGGCAAGGATGAATAGGAACTTTTTAATTCCAACATCCTGAGCTTTTCAGATAGTTAAAAACATGACACCATAGCCTCTATGACCATGTCATCTACAGTTCAATCCCTGTTACCTTAGTCTTTTAACTCAAAATTAAATTGCAGCACAAAGCAATGTGGGTCGAGTCTATAACCCAAAGGACTTTTATGCTAAGGGACATGCTATAGATATAAAATCATTTGTGCATTATTACCTAACAATTTAAACATTTGAGACAATTGGTTCAAACTTTAAAGAAACTTGCACATGGCATAATTATAAATATTCCATGTATAATGACCTGCATAATCTGTGAGTATGTGTGATAGTTCTGGAATTACCTGAGGAATACAACCTACAATTCTTTCAAGTTGAATTCCATTTTCTCTGCAATAAGATAGAAGATCAGATTCGTGAAACTCTACCCTGTCCAACAAAGTTTTCTTCTCCTCGTCATAGATGGGCTGGCCATTTTCATCTAAAGCATTCAAGTATAGGTTTATCCAGGAAATTTTGACTGCTCTAGGATTGATATCAAGGCCATAAACCTGCAGAAATAATTTGTGTTAGCATAGAAAATGGGTAAGGATTGAAAAGGAAACACGTTGTTCAAGGAAACCTTGGAAGGCAACCACTTCTCAGCAATGGCAATGGATATCCATCCATTTCCACAACCTAACTCAGTAACAATTCTGTCCTTGAAAATGGAGTCCGGGTGTCTATTAATCCCTTCATAAAAAGTAAAGGACCAGTCTTCAGGGAGAAAAATGCTAGGAATGACCATCATAGTCAATTTATTTCTCCCTTGGTAGCCTGCATTTATTTAGAGCTTTAATAAGTCAGTTTTTCATTCATTCTGGAAACTATAAATCTACAATTAACATTGATGAAGATTTGGGGGAAGGGAGAAAACAAAAAATCAACAACATATTAAGCTTTTTGCACACAGTTTTCCCAACATTTAGCGTTTTAATAGATTAGTATAAATTACAGCAGCATCCGAATATATATATATCTATATATCTATTGTGTGTGTGTTGTGAGAGGAGAGAGGGAGAGTCAACGAGAGTTTCATTCACCATTCTTCTCATTGCTAAAAAAAAAAAAAGACGATCAAAAGAAAGAAAGTAAATCATTTGTAAGTAAATAAATACCCTCGTATTGATCCAATAAGATGTCTTCGATGCGAAAATGGTAGGTCTGAAAGCATCGATCGCAGGAGTCCTTGGTGGGAAAACGGTTCTTAAGTTGGGAAAGGAAGATCCGAGCCTGGGAACGGGTTTCGGGGTCGTCAAGGCCCTCCAGCAAGGATCGGAGGGCGGCATAGGCGGCGTCGCCAGATTGCTTGCACTGCTCAAGGAACTCATCCACCGTCGGCATCGTCCATCCCATTTTCCTAAACTTGCGCTGAGAATGAAAGAAAAGTCAGAACAAGAAGATAACAGGATATTTAGTTAGTGAAGCTCACCTTCAAGAGAGATACCTCATTTTAAATATACACGTTCTTTTATTCTTGACAGAGAAAAATGCGCATTCTGTTCTCTGACAAAAAATAAATCACTTTCTTCTCTTTCTCTCGCACAAATAAATACATCTTTTAGTTTTACTCTAATTTTTTATTTTTTAGAGAATATTTTTTTATAAAAGAGAATATGTTAAATATATAAATGTAAATTATCTGTTAATAAAGATTTTAGATATATATATATAGAAGAAAGAAAATTGAAGAAGAAAGCTTCAAGGAAGAAGGAATAAGAAAATATCATTTTAGTATAAGTTAATTTGTGAGTTTAAAAAAACAAAGAGAAAAATATGTGTTTGGGTTCAATTTTGTTTTTATTGCAATTTGGTTTTTGGATTTAGTTTCTCTAAACGAATGAATCGGCATAATCTTTAACACATCATTATAGTTTATCACGTCATACACTGTCATGTCAGCATTCGTTTGTCACATGTGTTTTTTTTTTAACAGACTTTCATGTCAGGACCAAGAGAAAAACAATGAGTGAAATGTCAAATAGCCCTTGAAATTTCAAAATTTGTCAAATATCCCTTTAAAATTTGGAAATAGACAAATACTCCTCTGAAATTGCAAATTGTCAATCAAATTGCTCATGTTCCGTTTACTGTCTGTTTTGATAACTAACGATCAGAAACGTCTAATTAAACTGACGATTCAAACCAATCCCAAATCGGAAAAAAAAAAAAAAAAAAATTTTATGGTTCGGATAAAAAACCGATCTTAACCAATTGAAAACTGATGTGGTTTGATTCGATTCTCGATTCCAGTTTTAAGATCCAATAGACATACCGAACCAAATATATATATATATATATATAGGGTAATGCTAATACACACCCACCGTCAAATGAATCATTGTTTTTAATTTAATAAAAAATAGAATTTGAGGATAGGAATGTAATTTTGTTAGTGTTTCTTTTCACTTCTCCATTTTTTCCCACGTCACTTTTTGTTAGCTTGAAATTGACAAAAAAAAATCATGCTAAGGGTTAATATATATTATTAAGTTAATAATTATATTTAGAAAGCTCATATCTATTAAAAAATAAAACATGTCCAATTACTTATAAAATAGAAAGTCTTTTTCAATTAACAACACAGTACAAACCCTAACTTATAAACTCTTAGATTCTCTCTTCCTCACAGCCGCAAACAACCTCACGCTGCTCTCATCTCATACTCTGTTTATGATTTCTGGTTTTTGTTTTGATTTACTAAATTTTGCTACTCTCACCTAATCCTCAGGCTCACAGGTAGTGATTTTTGTTTTGGTTTACTGATTTTTGTTGCTCTCACCTCATTCTCAAGCGCTACTATGTCTGTGATTTATGATTTTCATGAATTTTGTGAGCAGAATAGAGTTGAAGTTTTATTTTTGTTGTATTTTATTATTTGAATAACTTATGAACTTAATTTCAATATGGTTGTATTTTCTATTTGACGAACTTATGAACTTAATTTCAATATGGTTGAATTTTGTGTTTGATGAACTTAATTTCAATATGGTTGTATTATGTATTTGATGAACTTATGGAAAAAGAATTGTATTTTTGTATTTTATGAACTCATTTGATTAATTGTATTTTGTATTTGATGAACTTATGAGAAAATAATATATCGAAAAAAAATAATAGCATGGAATACATCGAGAAAAAAACGATGTAAAACCGATTAAAGGCCCCGGTTGGCCTTGCTTATTTTCTACTTTTCCTTAAACGAAGTAGAGAAGTAAAAAATTGTGTTTGACCCTATTTCTCCGTAAAAGAATTGGAGAAACAGAGTAAATAAGTAGAAAGCAGAGAGAAATAGGTTAAGAGATCCACTGAGTGAGCTTATTCTACTTCGGTTATGCATGGGTATCGCCAAACTTTTTTCGGCCTCGGGACGTGCCAACCAATTTACATGTAGGATGCAACTGTTTTGTTTGATAAAGAGTTGAGAGCGGCAGATGAAAACATCGTGGTTGGAGGAGGTCCGTTCTTTGGAGACCTTCAATGAAGGATTGCTTCTTTACCCATTAAGCTTGGGCGTTAAGGTTATATTCAGCAGTAGATGCCACCTCATGTGCATTTGTGGCTTCCAGGGCCCAATCTTGAATTTCGCAAGATCATATATTGAGAGACATCGGAGGATGTGGCATGAACTTGGATTTTGACAACGCTTTAGACGGTCTTCGGAATAAGATTCCGACTTCTGACCTTAGCAATTTTGCTATCAAGGACATCGTCCCCTCTAAAGCCCAACATGTTTTGGCGAATGTTCTTTTTGGCAAAATTGTTCAGGCTATGAAAATTGATTTTAACATGACCACAAGGCAAAAACAGTTTTTGGTCGTTTGAAAGTGGCACATGCTCAAGACTTGGTCAGAGACGTGCTTTTTGTTGAAGTTGTCAGTCTACATTTTGTTTGTGTGTAACTATTATTATTATATATATATATGAGTTGAAATGTCAAATACCCCCTTAAAATTTTAAAATTTGTCAAATACCGTCTTGAAATTTGGAAATAGACAAATATCCCCCTTGAATTTTAATATTATCTTGATGATGTGACGCTTAACGACATACGTGACACCTGCCAATATGGCTAATTGTTTCAATTTCGGTCAATTAGCCCCCTAATTTTCCCAATTTTAGTCAATTACCCTTCTTTGACGTGTATCCCAACCAATTACCTCCGTCATTTGACGTGACATGTATGCAGTTAACAACCACATCATTAAAATAAACGGAGTAAACAAAGTAGGTCAATTTGATTGACATTTTATAATTTCAGGGGGTATTTGCCTATTTCCAAATTTCAGGAGATATTTAACAAATTTTGAATGAAATTTCAGGGGTATTTGACATTGCACTATATATATATATATATATATATATATGTTCTGGTGAACACTCAAAGGGGTGTGAAAAGTAAGTAATTTGGACCGTCGAATAAACAAAAATAATCAAGTTGGTTATCTCGAATTCTCATTTTTTCTGTTTTTCATCAATGTTACAAGTATTTATAGGGTATACATGAAGAGAGTTCTTCCCGCCCTTTCTCCTTCGTTGGCCAATCCCACGTTCCTCCTATACATTTGATCACATGCCTATTTACAAGGTCATCATGGGGAACGTGGTTTGAATACAATGGTTCTTCCTAAAATCTGCTCCTAATCATACGAAGGATGAAGATAAGTGGAGAAAATCGTGGAGAAAAAATAGCAGTTACAATGAAGGATGGGGGGATCGTGGTATCTCGCCCATTTGACCAGGTCCCACCATGGATGGAAGTCTCGCCCTTCTGGTCTCGCCCTTATGGAAAAATTGGGCTTAATTCTCACGTATGTATTGGGCCGTTGTACAAATCCTTAATTAATGTTTGGGCTTTTGCTAAATACACCATTTACATTTACTCCCGGTCCACAGCCCCTCAAGCACGAGGTTCAGTGGAGGCGAAGTGGTGATAATGGGAGAATTTTTCGCTGGTAACTGCTATTGTTTATGGCGAATTTCTCGGACTTCATATGCTATACGTGGTGTTCTTCCTTCCAATGCTAGTGAACGCTATAAATAAGAGGAACTTTAGATTAACTTAATCATCTCATAAACTTTTTCTATCCTTTGCCTAATCCAACCATGAATTCCCCAAACTCTGTTCTCGAATCCCCAGTAGCTAGAATTATCAAGACTTTGAAAGGTATGCTTTCACACGACATAGATGACTTGATTGACCAAGCTGATGATTTTTCTGAATTCGCCGAAGAACTTAGGTCAGCCTCCTGGAGAATGACTAATGATGAGCTGAAATTCCTTGAGAGGGTGATGTTTCTCAAAGACGGCTTGATTGAAGATGGCTATTTTATTGAGAATGCTGAGGATGAGCATCATCTCCATCATGAGCTGGTTTCTGACTTGTTCGGCCAGACTTGGCGTCTAAAGGAGAGTATGAGGGTTCATGAAGAACTTATGAACCTGGCCTTTACTAAAGAAGAGGCAGTGACACATCGCAAGAAGCTCTTGGAAGAAGAACTTAAGATGTTGGCTAAGAAGAAAGAGGAACTTCGTGTGAATAACAAAGATGAAATTTCTGCTTTGTTGTTCAAACGTCGTGAACTGGCTCGGCTAGAGATTAAGACGAAAACTCTATGGGAGAGCCTCAAGAAGGTCAATGATGATTTGGCAACGTCTAAGAAGTACAAATGTGCCATTGAAGACAAGCAAATCATGGCGATAGACGTCATCCCTGATGTTTAGATATAATTTCCTTGCTTTGATGTAGTTTCAATTGTTGCTTTCCTTTCAGTAATTTCCCTTTTGCCATTTCCCTTTTGTAATTCTCCTTATGTAATTCTCCTTTTCAATTAATGAAATGTCTTTCCTTTTTCAAGTTTTCTGCTCACATAGATGTTAGCACATAATAGTAAAAATAAGAAAATATAATGTATCTCGCCTCTTGAGGGCGAATAAGATACCTCACCACAAAGCAGGAAAATTTTATAAGATGCCTAGGCGATGTGATATCACGCCTTAGGCGAAGCATCAAATGTTTTTTCTTCCGTTTAAATTTCAAATTGACAACTGTCACAGACGTGTTTCCCACGCTGACACGCGTCTCGAGATATAGGTTTAACCATTGAATAACTGAACGTTTCCACTTAGCTGACAGTTTTTTGTCTATAAATTCTTCAAGTTCTCCCTTTCAACACTTTTTCCAACTTCTTAACTTCCTCATCTTCGCTATACTCTCACACTCTCTCCCAGATTTCAATTTTCTACGTTTTTTCATCCAGATTACGTTAAAAAGTACTTTCATACTAACTTCTCCGCTTTTCAAGTCTCCCCACCGTTTAACTTCTCAAGGTATTTTTCGTTTTTTTACCTTTGTCTTTCTAGGTATTTTTTATTTTACTTTAGTCATGGTTCTTTACGCGAACTTGATGGTGCGAAAGATTACCCTTTAGTTATTCATCCTGTGGGTTCCGATTGGGAACGTCAAGTTCGTGCCCATTACACTGGGGTTGACGGAACCCTAAACATCAACGGTTACTATTCTGAGATGTTTTGGTTTACTATTAAATCTAGTGATTTCGAATATGGGACTAGCGATAACGATAGTGATAGTAGCGGAAATGATAGTGATTGTGTTATTATTTCTTCGTCTGAGTTTAGTTCTAGAAACCCTAATAATCGCTCTTTGATTGTTGCAGACTTTGTTGCAACGATTTTCACTTCAATGGAAATCTCATCTAGATTTACTACTGCTGATTTCATCTCCACCTTTATACAGGCTGTCCAGGTATCTGGTGAGGGCGGCGAAAATCGGGTTGTAATTGACCCTGTCGTCGTGGGCGAGTTCGTTACTACTGTCAACGGACTAAAGCCTCACTATTTTTATATGTATACCCACGTCATCCAAAATCTTTGGCTTCCATTTAACTCTTTTGAGTGTCAAATCCTAAGGGTAATGAATGTTGCCCCCTGTCAGCTTCATCCCAACAGTTGGGCGTTTTTGAAAGCCTTTCAAATCGCCTGTGAGTGGTTAGATATAATTCCCACTGCTGGGATTTTCTTTTGTTTCTTTCATGTAAAAAATGTCTCTCCCCATTCTCTTGTCTCTATTAGCAGTCAACCTAATAAAGAGCGGTTTTCCTTATACGCCTCAAACTTTAAGAGCTATAGGGATACTTTTGTCTGATTTCGTTGTAGGGAAGGATTCCCAAAGCTTATGTTTGATGCCTTTGGGAATCGTCTATTTCCCTTCTATTGGTCTTCGGCTCCTCGTCTCATCAAGGGAACCCGAGTAGATACCCTTAACGAATATGAGCGTCAAGCAGTAGCAGCCTTCAATAGGTTTCAGGTGATGAGTTCGAGCGAGCTCCTTGCTAGGGAGAATAAGCCTGAATCTCTTGGGGAGTATTTGTGTAAGCGACTATGGTATTATATTGACGTTATTTAGATTCTGTATTTCTATATTTACTAACCTCGCCTTTGTTTTCTTTTTGTAGCTTCCATGTCTACTCTTTCAGCACAACATAGGGCGGTTCTAATGCCGCTGGCAAGGGGGAATGAGCTTCCTCCCAATGTTGTCCTTCCAACCCTGAGGCGAGGAAGGGAAAGAAAAGCAACCTCTCCGTCAGTCTGTTCACTAAGGATTTTGACTCCTTTGGTTTGGTTGATGATGGTTTTCAGAAGTATGCTCGCACCTCCCACCTCTCCGAACTCACCTTTGAGGATCTCAGGCAGGCGGCCATGGACCATCACATTCAGGGTCTATTGATTTCAGGAACAAAATGGAGTCAGCTGACAACGGCTTGAGTGCTCTGGAGAAGGAGTTTGCTGCGGCCAAGAGCAAGTTTGACGAGGACTTGGCTGCAGTGAAGGCTGAGCAGGAGCAAAAGGTGAAAGAGGCTGTGAAGGCTAAGGATGATGAGGTGACTGCTTTGAAGGGGAAGGTGAAGGCCTTGAAGGGCGAGCTTAAGATGGCGACCCAATGAAATGAGGAGGCGTCCCAAAAGGTGGATACTCTTACTACTAAGGTGGACGCCCTGGAAATGGAGGTGGCGAGCCAATATGATGACGGGTTTAGGTTTGCCCTGGATCAGGTGAAGGTGGCCTTCCCTGATGTGGATGCTACCAAGCTGGGCGAACTGGATTCTGTCAACCGGATCGTAGATGGCAAGATTGTCGCATATGTCCCTGCTTCTGAGTAGTTTGCTTTTATTTCCTTTTGGGTCTGCGCGCCTATGTTTATTTTGGGTTGTAACTATTTTGTTCACCTTATGGCGGTTTATTTCCATACTCTTGACTCTGTTAATTAAGTATGATTTATTATTTATTCTCTTCCCGCCTACTGTTTTAACATTAGCTTATATATGTGTTAGTGTTTTAAGTCGACCACGCCTTCCTTTCCTCGTTTGTAACAATTTAAAAAATTAATTTTTCTTCTAAACCTCCCACTACCTTGAAAAACGCACCTGTACGCATTTCCCAAAGTAGTTCTGTCAAAGGTATTAACTACTTTTCCTAGAAATGCGCGCTTGTACTTATCTTTTTTAGGGTTTTAAACTACTATAAAAAGGAGGTAACTCATGCCTATATTTTCATGCTCTTAAATCTATCACTTTCTCTTCTTTCTTTCTCTAGAAATTATGGAAAGATATACCAAGAAACACAATAGTGCTCCCACACGTAGGAGCCATAGGGTTAATTCTTCCCAACTTCTTTCTTCCAAACCCAAATCTTCTAAGAAAGTTTCTTCTTCTAAAACCAAAAACTCCAAAAAAACCTCAGATTATTGAAATAGAAAGCTCTGAATCTGACAAGGCCGGTTCAGATTACGTTGAATATTTAAGGACTTATCGTCTTGAAGATGAATCCTGGGATTCAAGTCCAGAAGACTCGCAATTAACGGCAGAGTCCAAGCTAATTTCGGGGAAGGAGAAGAATTCCCCTTGTAACAAGGAGGGATAAAAACCCTCTTTGTGGAGGATCCATCTCAGCAGGTCTCGTCACTACGGTCGTGTGGCTCCTCCATGGTTTATTCTGTGGAGGGGCCACCCCCCAGGTCTTCCTCACTATGGTCGTGTGTCTCCTCCATAGGTTATTCTATGGAGGGTCACCCCCAACGGTCTTCCTCAATATGGTTTTTTACTGTTTTTCTGTTTTCTTGTTTTTCTTTCTAGATCTAGGTTTATTGTAATGGTATCCTATCTGTGTTCAGATTTGTATTGGGAACACTGTTATGTAATGATAAATCATACTTAATGAATGAATTTCTTTTGGCTTTATCTTTGTCTTGCCTGCTTATTTTTGTTTTCGCTTACTTAGCATTTTAACACATAAAATTGTACTCAAAATGATTCGGATAATGACTAAAAATAGAAATACTTTGTTTTCCTAGGCGATGCACTTCCTCTGTGGGGGATCGCCTCTGGATTTTCTTTTATATGAACTTTCGGTGATGCCGTTTTTGCTCACCTGCAATTTTAGCTCGTCAAAGCCTTAGACTTATATGACGGCATTTGTAGATTTAGCTTGCCAAAGCCTTAGACTTACATGACGGCCTTTAATAATTCACACGCCAAAACCTTAGACTTACATGACGGAATTTAATAATTCAAACGCCAAAGCCTTAGACTTACATGACGGTATTTGTAGAATTAGCTCGCCAAAGCCTTAGACTTACATGACGGCCTTTAATAATTTACACGCCAAAGCCTTAGACTTACATGGCGGTATTTGTAGATTTAGCTCGCCAAAGCCTTAGACTTACATGACGGCCTTTAATAATTCACACGCCAAAGCCTTAGACTTACACGGTTTTTACTGGGTACTTGAATTCGCCAGACATAATATTTTTGACATCGATGCCTTAGACTTACACGATGCAAAACTGGGTACTTAAATTCGCCAGAGAAAATCACACGTCAAAGCCTTAGTCTTACATGACGGTGCCGGCATCATATGAATCTTACTACCGGAAAATTAGCTCACCAAAGCCTTAGACTTACATGGCGGCCATTATAATTCACCATCAAAGCTTTAGTCTCACATGATGGTGCCAGTATTATATATTTCTTTTCTACTGGATTTTTCACACACCAAAGCCTTAGACTTACATGGTGGTGCTGGTATTATATAATTCTTTTTACCAGATTCTAGCTCGCCAAAGCCTTAGACTTACATGGCGGCTTTTTTTTAGCTCGCCAAAGCCTTAGACTTACATGGCGGCCATAATGAATCACACATCAAAGTCGTAGACTTATATGATGGTGTTAATTTCCCTGTGGCTGAGGCCTTAGACTTACACAGCGTTGATTTTCTTCTCTTTTTTTTTTGCAATTTTGCTGAAAACTCATAAATGAAACAATTAAATAACACACTGCAATCTTTCTGAAAACTGCGGGCCTCAATAAAAACTCTTGGAATTGCAAGAGAAAAGAGTGTCACACTGTTCTTTATTCATCAGCTTCTTGATTTCAGTATACATAAGATATAAAAGTACATATAACAGAGATGTAACTCATTTATCCTAATGTATCAAAAAATCAAATATAACCGTGAGCTCGTCTTGGCGAGCTCACTCACAAACCCTTTCAGCTGTAATAGAATGGCAATGTTCCACGTTCTGGGCAAGGTCTCGCCTTCCATTGTTTCTAATTTGTAAGCCCCTCCTTCAAATGCCTCCTGAATTCTGAAGGGTCCTTCCCAATTAGTTGCCATCTTCCCACCTTTGTCTCTACCCATGGGTCTCTTCAGAACTAGATCGCCTTCTTTGAATTTTCTAGGGATGACTCTAGTGTTGTACTTTCTTGCAGCTCTTTGGTATAAAACTCTCTGAAGTGCACCTTCTCTCTTAATTCTGGGAGCAAATCCAAGCTTTCTTCTAGGGCAGCATTATTTTCCTGCAATATTAAGGTATCCCTTCTCCAGGTGGAAGGTTGTATCTCTATTGGGATCATAGCATCTGCTCCATAAACCATGGTGAAGGGTGTTCCCCCGTTGAAGACTGTGGCGTTGTGTGATATAACCACAATATAGCGGGAAGGTGTTCCACCCAACTTTCCTGTTTTGAGCTAATTCTTCTTTTTAAGGCTCTAAGGATAACCTTGTTGGCTGACTCTGCCTGCCCATTGGCTTGGGGGTGTTCTATAGAGATGAAAGTATTTCGAATTCCTTTATCTCTGCAATATTCTACCACTCTTTCACTGACGAATTGGGTGCCATTTGTAACAGCCCAGGCCCCACCAACATAGGTGGTCCCGGCACTGCCACCTCACGATCTTCCCCACCCCCCTCTCTAGTGGAGTTTTTGCCTTCCGTGGGAATCGAACCACGTACCCTGGGGTTCAAGTACGTGTTCAATCCATTCCCACTACCAATTGGCTGTTACAAAAAAAGGCGCCTTTTTTTGTAACAGCCCAGGCCCCACCAACATAGGTGGTCCCGGCACTGCCATCTCACGATCTTCTCCACCCCCCTCTCTAGTGGAGTTTTTGCCTTCCGTGGGAATCGAACCACGTACCCTGGGGTTCAAGTACGTGTTCAATCCATTCCCACTACCAATTGAGTTATTCCCTTAACCTTCTCCAAGTACTTGGCGAGTTGTGGATCTTTGGTCTGGAACTCTCCAGATACTTGATTGGCGACCAACTGTGAGTCACTTTGCACCTTGAGCTCTTGTACTTCCATTTCCTTAGCCAGTTTCATCCCGGCTATCAGTACTTCGCACTCTGCATGATTATTGCTCGCCTTGAAGGCGAATCGCAGTGATTGCTCTATAAGTACTCCCTCAGGCCCTTCTAGACTACGCCGGCTCCGCTGCCTCTCATATTAGATGACCCGTCCACAGAGAGAGTCCATGGGGGAGGTGGAACAAGCTCCCAAGTATGGTTAGATTCTAAAGCTATCATTTCATCAGTCATGCTTGTTTCCACCCTGGATGAGATAATGCTTCATGAACTGTATTAAGAATGGCACCAAATAATTGTGAACGATCCTTCAATAAAGTAATCCAGGTGCATCTAGAAAAATCATCAATGCAGTGACATAATTTTTGTATCCCAAATTAAATGGCACCCAACTAGGACCCCAAACATCAGAATGAACAATATCAAAGGGAGACATGGATCTTCTGTTGGCCCTACCTGGAAAAGATGCTCTAACTTTGCCAAGTTGACATGACTCGTAATTCAATGACTTCAACTGTGAAAGATGAGGAACCAACACCTTCAACTTATCTAAACCTGGATGACCCAAACGACGATGAATGGTATTCAGAGATGCAGAAACACCAGAAATGGTGGATGGATGATTATGAAGGTAATGTAGACCCTGTGATTCATATCCTGTTCCAACTGTCTTTCTAGTACTCCGATCTTTTATACATAAAGACTTGGAAGAAAATGTAATGGAACAATTGAGAGACCGAGTAAATTTACTGATTGAAATCAAAAGGACTACCAGATACATATAACATATAATTCAAGGATATATAAGGCAGGGGTGAAGTTTGACCAATACCAGTAACTTGTGCTTTAGAACCATTAGCAAGGGTAATAATACTGTGAGCTATTTTGGGAGGTGACAAGTTAGATATCTATAAGCGGGGGATGACCAACTACATGATCAGAAGCACGAGGGATGACCAATTGGCAACTACATGATCAGAAGCACCATAGTCTAAAATCCATGATTCCAACTTGAGATAGACGAACCGTAGAATTATTGAAATGAGCCAACGTGGCTGAAGAAGAACTTGTTGAACATCCATTAAACAACGAACCAAAAAACCAAGTGCAAATAGCCGTAGATAAATGTTATAACAGCACGGGTTGCAGAGTGGCAGATACACACAGCAGACAAAAACACGGTGACCAAAGACCAAAAAACTTGCAGCAACCAGACTCCTAATGCATTCACAACGACAATATACTACATAAATAGCAAAGAAACATCTGAAAAAGCCTTCAAATGTGGGACCCGTACACTAGAAGAGGTCCCAACAGAACCAGGGAGCGGAGCCGAGTCTGATGCAATACTATCATATATAGATAAGAGATATAGTCTAAATAGGAATGCAATCCTATAATTACTCCAAAAGATACTACCAATAGTAACAAATCATACTATAATAAATATCAATATCTCAACACTCCCCCTCAAGGTGGAGCATATATATCATCATATGCATCCATCTTGTCACATGCGTAAGTTATCCGAGGACTAACCACTAATCTCTAATCATACTATAATAGCTTATAATTTTTTACATTTTCTCATTTATAACCTTATTATAACTAACCACTAACCCACGTGAAAATGCGTGTAAACATCTTCCTCAGGCCAACAATATATTGTTCATATATATTTCTACCCCTACTTCAATTGTTATATTTTTCATATATCCTCAGGCCAACAATATACTGTTCATATATGTTACTATTTTTCATCCTATTTCAAACAATGTAAAAATATTGTTGTCGCGTTCGCAATTGCTTCTACCCTAATTTTCAGGTTTGAATTCTTTGAAGGCATGCCTATGGAAAGAAGTTATATTTTCATGACAGAATGATACCAATGTTTACAAAGAAAAAAAAAATGCAAGACTATGATCACTAACAACAACTTGAAATAATTAAAAAGTAAAAAATTTACAAATGTAAAAACTTTATATTTACAAATGTTTTTTAATTAAATAATATATTTGCATGTCATTTTAAATTTACAACAGCTAAAGTTACCAAACACATTAATTGCAATCAACTGGTTTTTCAGCTATAAACTAGCTGATATCTTAATTTTACCAAATAGAGCATATGTTTAAAATTTAATATGTTAATTAAAAAAATATAGTTTAAAACAATATATTAAATTAATGCTTAAATATTAAAAGTATATAATTGTTATTGGTTGGTTTGACTATGATTTAACCACTGCTGAACCGTAAACTAGTATCTTAACCGGTTTAATGATCGGTTCTATTTATACTCCCTCCGTCCCTAATTATAAGTCACTCTTCAAAGAAAAAGTTTGTCCCTAAATATAAGCCCTTTTTCGAATCCCTAGACACATTTATTAATACTTTTACAAACATAACTCTACTTTACAGTGAAATCCGAAAAGTCAAATACAAATACATCCTTTTCACTAAGGATAATTTAGTAATTGTAACCCCAAAAAGTACATATTAATTACACTACCAACTTTTCTTAATATGTGTGAAAAATACCAAGGGGGACTTATAATAAGGGACGGAGGGAGTAAAACATTACCTGAAACAGACCTTTAACTACCGCCTCGGGTTGAGTAGCTGACTCTTTTACAACAGAAACTGAGCCTACACTAACAGCTGTTTAAAACCATGAGACTACGAGCTACTCAGCTAAGATCACAGTAAAACTGAACAATAGAAGTATTTAAAATTATACGGTAAAGAAAATCCAAATAGATTAAAACTAACAACAAGAAGCTTTGATATTTTTGTAAATCTCAGGCATTGTTCTTTTGGCATCATCCACCGACAATTTTTTTACTGATCCTACCTCCCCTCTTCTGGATGATTTAAGAATTAACTGCTTGCTTTTGTTTATGTCAGTTACAGCACATGCCAATAATCATTCTGATAAAAAAGGTTCAGTATCAAAAGAAACCGATGATACTTTCATGAGAGATGCAAAAGATGGGAAATTCTCTGCTAGAAAACCAGGAAGTGGCAACATGCAATTTAAAGGGAAGAATACTTTTGCCGTGCCTAGAAATGTCAGACCACTTGGTTATACTGCAAATAAACCAAAAGCAGAAGAGGGTGGTGAAAAGCCAAAATCTAATGAAGAATTCAGAAAGATGTTCATTGGATAAGGTTTTCCAGACATTATTTTGCAACTATGAAGGTAGCAACTCATTTTCACAACAACGGACAGTACAAGAGTAATATGCCTTTATAGTTTGGTACTTTATTCTGTTGCATGGTAATCTGATTATTCTACCTAGATTTATTTTTGAATACGAGTTACCTGGTTCTTACAAGTGATTTGTTGAAAATGAGTTACGGCTCTATTTGACATAAAATAATTGGAGTTGTTTGATTTTTATATTGGAATTTAGTTATCCTTACAAAACTAGCTGGGGGTCACCACTCTTTGTAAATTCATTGTCTTATCTTTATTCTACATGGGACTTGAGTTTTTTTCGATATACTCCCTCCGTAACAAAATCATCTTTCTACGTTTATTATATAATTAATATATCAAGTTTTCTATCGTAAAGACTAGATACATTAATTATTCAATAAACCTAAAATGATGAATTTTGCTTTTATTTTATCATGGGGAGTAAATGGTTACAACCTTAATCAAGTGTCACGACACTAGCTTTTTCTACCAGGCCTAACTTGAAGGGAAAAACAAAATTCTCCAAAATGTAGAATTCGGCATCTTTATCTATTATATTTGCATGTGTGAAATTTCCATTATATTATTTTCAATATTAGTCTCATGGCATCAAACATGATTATTGATAGTTCAGGAACATACTTCACATTGTGTGAAATGAACTTACGGTTGTCAAACATCACCAGGCAAATCAAATGCACACCTTGAACTTTTCAAGTTTTGCCTTCTCCAAGGTGAAACTTCATCTTCAACTAGCCTTAAAGTCTCAAAGTATTCTTTCCTTAGACACATGTGAAGAGTATCCAAAGTACATAATCCAACTTTCATTCAATTCCCAAACTTGGCACCACTGGTTCACTTGCATCTCCATAATCCTCCTTTGAGGCAACTGCAACTTACTCGAAGTTGTTATTGTCATTTAGCTCAGGACAATCCTTGCATGTGACACACTCAAGGCATCCACACTATTTTTCATCTTTAAGTCTTTAAGCTTAGTTAGCTCCAAGTCTCTATTTGGACCTCCTCCAAGGATAGTGTATTCCTTTTCGCGATGGAGTGCATCATTGAAGTGTTCAACAAATTTAGGCAATTAACTTAGCAAGAGTAAAGTTCTATCCTCATCATCAAATTTCACTTCAATAACCGAATCGTCAATGATTTTGTTGCACTTGATTATTTGCTTCACAATGGATTTTGTCTCTACCATCTTGAATGAATAGCATTATTGCTTCTAGCATACCTATAAGCCAACGATTTGGTCATGTACAATGTTTCTAATTTTGCTCACATGGCCACCATGGACTTCTCCTTCATGACTTTTTTTCAATACTTTATGTCTTAGGCACAAGTTAATGACACTTCTTGCCATATGTGTCTTATCCATCAAAGTTTTCTACACACTTGTAATGAATCAAAATTGATTTCATCTTCACTTTCTATAATTCGAAATCATTGTCTCGGAAAAATTTCTCAATGTCAAATTTAGTATCTATGGTGCTTAATAACTAAACAGCTCAAGCAACAAACAACCTACTATGTGTAAAGCAAAACCACATCAAACCAGACACTAAGGCAAATAGTAAAGAGGAACACACACCAAGAATGTTTATCCAGGTCGCCCAAATATTGACCTATGTTTGAGGGAGAGAGTAGTTATTTAATCCACTGTCATTGAATGAATGTTAACAAGAGACACAAAAGAGTTGCAAGAAAATAATTTTAAAAGTTCTCCAAGAATAGACCCTATTTTCTACCTCTTTATAAGGCTTGCTCGCTGTCTAGTCGGCGAGCTGTTAATGCAGTTTCGCCGACTACGCAGCGAATATGTTGTTTCCAAAATTTCACCTAGGGGGTAAAACCGTTCTAAACTGACATTTTTTTAATACACTCGCTTTCTACAATAACATTTTTTTAATACACTCGCTTTCTACAATGCAAAACACATTCGCCGTCTACGTAGCGAGAGGGGTAGTTAGGTAATTTTAGGAGGTGACAGAGGAAATCAAAGGGGTGCGAAAAGTACAAGTCTTGATGTAAACACACTTCAATACACAGCCTTATATAGAACCTGTAATAACAATAATTCAATCCCTAAAAATCCCCTTCAATTATACCGGTTAATCATGATCCAAAGAACGGAGGAAAGCAAAATAAGATAAACTAAATTTTCAATTAAGAAAAAAATCTCCTTATACCAAGATTTGAGATGGCAAAATCCTAATTTCCTCTCATTGAATGACTTATTTGTCTTTGTGTGCATAACTCGATTGGTAGGAACATCGCATATATTATGCAAGAATAGGGGTTTGAACCCCGAACACTCCAGTTATTCACCTTTTAAGGTGAAATTTTTAACCACTAAACTATTAGACAAAAAAAAGGTCTTATCTTGACTCGAAATAGAAATAGTTAAGACCACAGTCGCTTCACTTATAACACTCGAATTGATGACCCAATCAATCTCTACAATGCCAAGACTATACACTCAACAAGAATCTTAACATAAAGCAACCTAAAAAAGACCCTATTATGAATAGGATCCTTGCAAATTGTAGTCCAAACACTCTAGCAAGAAGATATAATCGAAAAAAAAAAAAGGATACCCGACAATCACAATCAACTCACTAAAAGATTGAAAAAAGGCATTGATCGCCAAATAACCATATGAGATACGACGGTGTTATTCGACTCTGACAGGCGAAATACTCAACCCTTAAATTTTTAATTACTAGTTACAACTTGCAGTTTACTCTCAAGAGTCAAATCTTGCAGATTTAACCTTCTTCATTTCAATAATGAGTGTTGCTGTGAAAGAATATAAATATCATTTTATCTTTTCAATGCAACAAATAGTTTTTCAATTTTGCTCCAATGAATTGAGTGTGCATCATTCTAAAATCTTCAGGAATACTATACCATACATTTATAACAATAACTATAACTATTACTCATACCATAGTTCTCCCAGAGAAATAAATTTGTTTACTGGTGCTCATGGAATAAGAGAACAGGGTACACTTAAATGATAATAGATTCATCCAATTCCCAAGTGATGATATTCTCAATGTAACATAAATTAGCTCATGGCAGAAAAGCGAAGGCCTTTAAATCTATAATAACATAGTTTAGATGCTAGTTCCTGCAAGAACTTACGACCATCCGTCACTATGGTTTAACCACAATTCCCATAGTACCAACAGATGATAAGTTCCTCGTTAACAATGTGACAGAATTGAGCATATTATTGACTGAGCAACTTCGAGTCACATGCCACTATTTTAACCCGTCCAACATTCTCTTGGCTGTCTTCATTCTTAAACAAAGCATCTTGTAAGATGAAGGTCCAAACATTGTCACAAAATCTGTATGTATGGAGATGTCCCTGTGAGTGAAAAGAAAACGAACACCCATGGAAAAGAAAAGGTAATTAATTACGTCCATTAATTAGAGACTTGAGCTTCAGCAAAAATTCATAAATTACAAACCAAAATCGCATTAGTAGTACAAAAAATAAGATGTTTAGAAGTCTTGGGTGATTCACAACTCGAGCTACTAAACACACCAACAACATGAAATGGGAGCCCACAGTCAAATCAATATTCTATATATTCTAAAAAACAAGAAACGGTGTCATTTCAATGTGCATTTAAAAGCATCCATGCAATACAGTGGTGCTAAATCATAAAACTTCATTCTCATAAAATTATCTAATCATCTCAAACTGTTACATGAACACGCCACAGTTGTCATCATTAACATGAGACATAAATAGTCTACAGCCTTGCTATCCAACAATAGTCTACTTAGTTTCAGCCCACTCTCTTAAAAAGAGATGGAAAACTGAGATAGTATAGAGCAAAAGGCTGCAGCAAATAATAACAGTCATAATCCAATAAATATGTCAATGGTAGTCATGATAATTACTAAAAATATGGAAGTTGGGACAAAAAAATGGACATATGACCAAACTACATACCTGGCAAATGAACCTCAAATGTTTGGAGCCATAAAAGTACGTAAAAAGGTAACTGCGGTAATAATTATGCCAACCGAATCTATTTGAATATCATGCGTGTAAATTGATAGTTTTGCAACAAGTGTCATGTTATTAAGTAACAAATGTCAACATGCATGATTCAACCAAAAATTAAACATTGAGTGAATGTGTTTCTTCTCAACCAGTACAATCATGAAAATAGCCAAGAAAATAATGCAAATAAAGAATATTGAAGAGGCCTTATCTTGGAGAGGGTATCCCCCCAGAGGGAATTTCCGAGTGTAAGAAATAAGACACTTCTATAACTCCACCAAATTTGGATTTTCAACGTCTTATAAAAAAACAGAGGCGAAAGATAGGGAAAGAAGAAAAAGGATATTGAATACTGGACGAAAACTCTAATTTGCTCTTAAAACTTGAAACATTGTAGGGGTATTTTGAGGTTTACGCATGTGAACCCTAGCTTCTTCTCTCCTCTGCATTCGCTGATAACATTTCTCTTCCTCTTCTGTGAGCTTCCTTCTATGCGAGCTTCCGCACGTCAATAGATTCTTGTTTTCTCCTCTACTTTGTTTTGAGTTTTGCTCGTTCTTGTTTCCTACATTCCTTCGGTTCTTTTTTATTTTTATTTTCCCTAATCTGTTTTTTGGTATTTCCTCCACTCTAATTCCTTCTTTTTATTTTTCCTCCTTTTTTGCAAATCTATGTTTCATTATTGTTTCCTTTTTTTTTCCACCTCTCTGTTTCGTAACTTTAAGTCGTAAACACTTGGGCTTTTTTGTTCCCTAACTTTTTTTTTTGACAAATACAAAATAAATACCGCTATCCGGATTTGACTACCTAGCATATTAGTAGCCGATACACATGCTAATGCAAAAATTCATGTGAAGGATATTGTAGAGGAGAATCAACTTTCCGAATCAGTCAAGACGAAAACAGGATGACATGTTTCAGCAGAAAGTGAGATTAATAACAGCCAATACCAAACCTTTTCAAAAAATTCATACACAGGAGAGAGCATGATGTGTAATTAAAACTTGGTTTAAGCCATTAGATCCAAGTAAAATAAAAGGTGAGGATATGGAATAACTTGCCATGTGATGTATGTTATATGTAATCACACATCTCTCATAATTTAGAATAAATTGATACACACCCATTGGATTAAAAGGTAAAAAACAATTGACACAGCCATTGGACAGCAAATATGATTAATAGATCACATCTATGCAATTTCATACAAATTGAAAGGTGAACGCTAATTGATACTTTATCTTATTACATCATTTTGAAGTATAGTATATAAAGTTACCACTCTTTTGAAGTATAATATATAAAGTCTACAACTCAACAAGTATGTCAAGTCTCACACCAGTGTCCACACACAATGCGTGTATCTCTATAACAAATCAAACAATGGTTGACCATACTTAAACTGAAATGCCACTCCAAGTAAACTTCATCACATTAGTTTGAATTATAGTATCACTAATATAGGAAGGGCTGGCACATGTGACCTACTCTCATTTACCAGCCAAACTTTCTCTTAAGTAAGACTGCAATAGCTAGAGCTCAGCACAGGTCAATTCCACCCCTAACTACAACCAATAGCAAATTAAACGCCCCTATACAATCCTAACCATGGTTGTCAAACGCGCTGCATAAATCGTGAGATCGTACGATCTCACGAGTTTCATCGTCTCCACTGTGCTAGAGCGGTTGAAAGATCGTGAGATTAGTCGGATCGTTGGGATCGCCGCGGAAGAACGTAACATCGTGAGCGCAGCGATCTTCAGTGCGGCAAAACGAGCAGATCTGGAAATTTCGCAACCCGTTTCAGCACCGACCCGACCCGGTTGTTTTGTTTCGACCCGGTCCAAAAACCACATGTCCGACCCGAAAACGACCCGTTTTTACTCAGAAACACTTCGTATTGCAGCGAAATTGGGATACGCATGGTTTACATGGGGAATCGGTGGGTTTTAATTGAAATTTGCCTTGAGCCCTATTCCTTCACTCCTTAATTCACTCAACCGTCTCTTAATTCCATTGATTGTTTTGTTTCATCATTTAATTCTATCCCTAAATCATCTCCTATAAATTCTCTTCAACTCTATGAATCATTCTCATCCACTCAACTGTTCACAAACTCAGTACGCAATTGTTTTCTTCTTATATTCTCACCTTTTCAATTTTCAATCATGTCTTCATCCATCCCTAAAGATGTTGGTGCTTGTGAGTATGTCCCTGATAATGTGAGAATACAAATGTGGGAGCTTCGTAAAGCTATGCAAGTCAAATTAAGAGAAGAAGCTTGTTTGAAAATTGCATCGTTCTTCTACGATAATGCCATAGACTTTAATGTGGCAAAGAGTGATGAATTTCAAAGAATGTTGGAGATGGTTGCTAGACATGGTCTTGGCTTTAAGCCACCTTCTTATCATGAAATCAGAACCAAGTAATTGAAGCAAAAGATGGAGGAGACAACAAAAGCCATTGAAGACATGGGAATTGGAATTGATGAGAATTGAAGAGTCAAAGTTTAAGTTATTAAGTTGTTTAAGAGTCAAGCTTTTATTTTGCTATTTTGCTTATGTTGTTTAAGAGTCAAAGCTATTTTGCTTATGTTGAAGATTAATGAAGTTTTTAAATTTGAGTTTAAGTTTAATGAAGTTTTTATGTTTATATGAAGCTATTTTGCATTGTTAAAGATTAATGAATTTATTAATGAAGTTTTTATGTTACGATCTTACGATCCTATGTTTTTGTGGGATCTTACGATCCTTGTTACGATCCTACGATCTACGATCTTATTATACCCCAACGATCTTTAGTGAGATCCCGATCCTGACAACCATGATCCTAACAACAATCATGTTTCCTTGCACCAAAAATTCAACACCTTACACTATCTAACAAAACATAAGCAGTAAACAAAATAAACAATGTTTATGTTACCTTGATAGAGACCTTGCTCTTAACTTGTGTTTCCAGAGCTTCAGTCATAGACTACAAAATCCACATGCAATTAAAATAATAAATATAGCAACGTTAAACCAGATCCAGAAACCAAACACCTAGTCTCCTAGCACCAATTCTGAAACCTACCTTATCGAACTGAACAAGAACCTGAATCGCAAGCTCAGGACTAAGAGTTCCATTCTGAACCATCTCATCCAAAGTCTCGGTGAGGCAGTTTCCGATAGTTGACCTACGATAAAGTTCAAACGTCGCCATTCTAGCTTGAAAAACGCAACCTGCATCGAACAACAAAGATTAAAATACTTGTGTTTTCTCAATTGAGATCAATCATAAAGCTAATTAACCTTTTGCCATAAAAATTATGACAATAAAACGAGTAGATCCTTAATACCTAAAAGTGTTACGAGATTATAAGAATTAATGTGACAATGGATTTAACCTGGAATCAACATAGATATATGTCTAACTGGACTTATTTATTTCTTAAAAAACAGGGAACAAAGAAGAAGATGAAGTAGTGCAGATCATGATAAGTCGTAGTAATCTCTATCTCTATAATATACACCCCCTGGTCACACAAATGGCAAGTTTTTCCACGTCAATCACTCCAGTAGCCAACAAAAAATCTTATTCACGAATTTGATACTTAAGAAAAATAAAGACTAATTAAAAAACTAATAGCTGCTAAAAGTAAACAAACCATCCAGCATAGTACAAGACCTATCTTCTCAGCAACCAAAAACATGAAAACTGTTAGATTTTATATTGGGCCTAACTCGTCATTACAAAACTGGCTTGCAAGGTGAGGGTTGCCCAAACACTACACAGGCCACATCTCAAAGGAACAGGGACTAAATCCACCCCTACACACCCAACACAATGAAGGTCTCGGAGGCTGCAATGAAGGCAACCCAAATTCCGCAATTGGGCGGCTGGGGGTGGACCGCAAATGAATGCTGAATTTCCAACACACCCCCTCACGCTTGGGCCCCAATGGATCGGTCTAACGCATGGACGATGTGGGAAGCCCAACAACAGATCTAGGATAGGCTCTAATACCATGTTAGGTTTTTATATTAAGCCTAACCAATCCTTACAAAACCGGCTTGTAAGGCAAGGGTTGCCCAACCTTTATAAACACTACACAGGCCATATCTCTAAGCAATGTGGGACTATATCCACCCCTTTACACCCAACACAGTGAAGGTGTTGGAGGCTGCAATGAAGGCAGCCTAAATGCCACAATTAGGTGGCTGGGGGTAGACCACAGTGATGGCGGAATTTCCAACACACCCCCTCACGCTTGGGCTCTAATGACGATGTGGGAAGCCCAGCAACAAATCTAGGATAGGCCCTAATACCATGTTAGATTTTTATGGTAAGCCTAACCAATCCTTACAAAACTGGCTTGTAAGGCGAGGGTTTCCCCAAGCTTTATTAAACACTACATAGGGCATATCTCAAAGCAATGTAGGACTATATCCACCCCTTCACACCCAACACAATAAAGGTGTTGGAGGCTGCAATGAAGGCAACCCAAATGCCACAATTAGGCAGCTGGGGGCGGACGGCAATGAAGGCGGAATTTTCAACAAAAACAAAAAAAAAATAAAAAAGTAAAACTCAGTTCACACATGAGCAAGCCTTTCTATCTTATTGTCAACAGCCACCTTTTCTCATAAACCCAAATATCCAAACTTGTCAATGCTACTGCTTCCTTCACTATCTCAGCGAAGGTGATCCTTCCCCCTCCACCAACAAAGACAGACTCTCTGATCGATATATATACAACACTGTGAGATTTCCTTTCTCTGGTAGGTTGTTAGGTCACAATTATTCCCTATTTTAAAGTCTCTATGTCACTTATTGTGGACTGGTGGTGTTGTTACAAATTTACAATCAATGAAATTGGTCTTCCTGCTCTGCTAGTTCTTTTGAAGTGGTTATGTAAATGCAACGAGTAGTGCTAATGAATGGTAAAAGATAAACTGTCATATGTTTGCTCTAGCACGATATTTGATTTGATAGTTTGTATATTTGTTGTTCGTTTTTTTCCTCCAACTGCTGACAGAGGTTATACATCTTACAGCAACAAACAATTTCTTCCTCCTTATATTATTATCTCTATATAGAGCAAGCATTTGGAGAGTGACACGTCCCTTTCCTGCATAAAAATTGATGCTTTTAAGCTTTTACTGTAGGGAATTCTGGTATCTTGGTCATAAGGATGAGTTATTACTTTTTGGCTTTGGGTCACAGTCTATTTTCAAGTTGAGCATTGTCTATGTATTTTATGTGTGTAAACATTTCATAAACTTAAAGTTGAGTAAAAAGGATGAGTTATTACTATTTGGCTTTGGGTCAGAATCTATTTTCAAGTTGAGCGATGTTTTGAAGACAACAATTTAAATTATGTTGCGAACTATCCAGATACGGAAGGCACTAACTAGAGTTGAGAGTAAACATTTCATGAGAAAACAAAGGAAAAAAAACTATTAACATACTAAACTTGCTTTCGATACTATGATTTTAATTAATTTTCCATTTTTATGGAAGAAAAACCAGGTTTTCCGCATTGTGTGAGAACAATATATTTGTCTGAACAAAAAGCCATTCTTTCTACGAGATAGTCGTACATAGGCACAAGCATTTAGGCACACGCATAAATTCAAAAAATTTAAAAGAAAAATAAAATAGTCACATCAATTAATATCACTTATAATTTTCTCTTTCATTTTTTTAATTTCATGTGTGTGTGCCTAACATGTAATATTTAGTGCCTAACCAAGTATTTCTCTCTTTCTACTTGAAAGTGTAATATACTAGCACAGATTTTCAAAGTTCGTACATGGTGATGTGAACAATATTAATGATAGAGTTTAGGGACCATTGTTGTATAAGGATTTACACTACATTTTCCTTTTTTGGCCATAAAATAAATACATAGTTAGTAATATGTTTTGACTATTTACTCACTTTATTTTAGGGATTGTCTATAATTTTTTTTGTTATCCCAAGTTAATAACCAAATGTCTACCCGTGCAAACTACACAGGTCTATTCCTACTAGTTTGTGATGATAAAGCTATAATTAATTAAAAAAAAAGGGATTGGTGGAAAAGGGCAAAATAAAAACTACCAGCATCCAAAGGTGTAACCGTCATCCCACAATTATTGTTGTTTTCTAAATTTCTAAATTGTTTTTAAAATCAGACGGGATGTCAATCGGTTAAACCCGCTGATCATTACATAAATAAATAGTACATACTCCCTCCGGCGTTCATTTACTGGATAACAAATGTATCTGGTCTATAATTTAAGGCCACGTACATTGATTATCCACTGAATCAAAAAAGCAGAAATTTGCTTAATTAAGGCCGGAGAGATTATAGTGCTATAAACACAATAGGAATAGAAGTTAAATAAAAACAGAAGTTTCGCAAACTTAACGAACTTAGATTCACAGACATGAAGAAGCAGGAGAATCAAATTAACAAAAAGAAAGTTCATGGTTCGTGCGAAGAACCAAAAAACGATCGCGAAGCAGAAGGTTCGATAAACATACCTGTACGTGCGAAGGTAAAGGGCGTGGCGGCGGCTACCGAGAGACGGGCGTGACAGACACAGGCAATCGCACGAGAGAGACAGAGAGAGTTAGGGTTCCCCAAATTGTATTGTGTTATTGAGAATAATGACATAAATTAAGGATAAATGGTTCTAAAGAATTTGAGTATAATTCTTTTGTTAGATTTTATTTAGGGTCATGCTAAACAGTGCAGCACTTGTTAAGTACACTAAAAATAGAAATTAAGAGGAGAATTGATGATGGGAAGATAATTTTCTACAATTTTAAGCTATTGAATGCACAAACTCTAAGAAGAAGTTTCCATATTAATATGCTTAACTAGTGTCGGGAGCACCGTTTAACATTTTCCTTTATTTTAACTCTAAATTGTTGTGCCCTTTCCTTAGTGATGTAGGAAGGCTAGCCGCGCAGGGTTGAATCGTAAGTGGCGCGTAAATGGAATAGTACAGATTTAATTTTGTTATATTTTAGATTGATTTATTATTTTTATATTTTAACTAAATTTATTATATTATATTTTTATTTTTCGTATTATCTAAGGTAGACTATTGTAGCATTAAGAGGCAGTTCTTTATTTAATAAAAATATAGAGAATTTTCTTAAGTTTGATGGATCCAAATTATTTACTCTTTCCTGGTGGATTCCAGAACTTTATCCGACAGGATTGTCGCTTGCAAACCTGTGTTTTCGTTATAGGAATAACGGTTGTTATTCCTTCTCGGTTCCGTATTGCGTCAGTTGGTATCAGAGCAGGTTTCTTCTGTTCTTTTCCTAACGTGATCAGCCATGGAAGATCAACCAGTGATGAAAATTGCGGCTTTAACTGCGACCATCAAATGGTGGTGTTGGTGACTAAGATGGACGACATCGCCAACAACAATAAAAACGATAACAACAATGGCAACAGAAACAACAACATAAACGACAACAACAACCGAAACAACAACAATCGCAACAACAGGTGAGAATGACAAATTCCGGTTCGTAATAACAATCATACTATTGTTACGTACAGAAAATCAGAACATACTTATGAATCTGATTTAGAATACTATGAGCGTAGATATTACAAAAAGTTGAAGGATGATTACTACGAATTTAAAATCTCTGATTCAATATATCGTTGTCAGTTTTGTTACTACAAAGATTACTCCTTGACCGACCTTTTGAGACATGCTTCCAGAATGGCAGGTAACCCGCGTAAGACGATTAAAGATATTGCTAAACATTTTGTTTTGACAGTGTATATTAAAAGGTATATTAATGTTAAACTTGATAAAACATTAAGCATCATCAATAATGACACAACTGAAATAAACAATGCATCTGTAGTTGGAAAAAATCGAATTATTGAGAATTTGAGTTATTCAGAGGTGATGGAGACTGACGAGTCTCTCATTTTGAGATTTGTCAACACTGGATTCAATAATAAATCAGAATTCCGCGACATGTTGCCGCCATTGAAGTGTTATAATATGTGTGGGAAGGTTTAGTTTGGTGATTATTTGCTTCATTTTGATAAAAATTTCGCGTTCTAGGTTGCTGTTTTCGGAAAATAAAAAAAAAATAAGGCTTTCACTTCTTCACTTGCAACTAACTTGTTTGATCCAAAATTTCATTTGAGAACTTGTTTTTGATATTATTTCTTCCATACATGTCGATTCTGGAAATTCAAAAGCCTAAATTGATTAGAAAAATGAGAGGAATTCAAATATGTGGAGAAAATCTTCAAGGAAAAGTGCTTCGAAAAAAGTGATTATGCATAAAAGCACTTACAGAAAAAAGTCATTTTCCAACAATAAATTTTTCAGAATTTGTTCATTGTGACACATCAATAATTTTTTCTCTCTATTTGAAGTTGCAGTTTTGATTTTAGTACCTTACCTTCCACCTGTTTGTGTCATTCACATATTTAGATCACTTGGTCGTTTAGTTCTAAATTCCAATTTTTCTTGGATTGTTTCTTTGTTCAATTGAGTGTGTCTTTCTTTGTTTTTTTTTTTTTTTTTTTGTCTTTAAAACTCTTCTTAGTTTTGTCTTAGAGTTTTCCTCCTTGAAACTCTTGTGTTGATAGAGTTGGTGAACATTGTGTTTGGATTCATTGATTGTGATTCTAGTTTGGATCCTTTTTCAGAACTTGCAAGAGAGTTTGAGTGGAAAAAAATGCAAGAGTGTACATCATAGAAAAAGTCTAAAATGAGTGAAATGTGAGTGACAAATTCAAGAGTGTAAACACTTGGTTGAGTTGAAAAGTCTTGTTATTTTGTTATTTTTCCTAAATTGTTTTCTTTGCATCATGGTAAGATTTGGTGCTAGAGATTATGTTGAGGAGGAAATGAGGTATGAGAGAGAAGTTAGAGAAAAAGAAAGAAGATGTAGAGGTTATGGAAAGAATGTATGAAAGAAGAGATAGAGAAAAAGAAAGAAGATTTAGAGATTATGATGAGGATGGATGGAGGTATGAAATAAGTGCTAAAGAAAAAGAAAGAAGGCTTCCAGATGTCGAGAGGGAGGATATGAGGTATGTCAAAGAGAAAAGACAAAGGAAATATGAAGAAAAAAAATATTGTAAAGAAAAAGAGTTAGGAGATATGTCATATGAGGGATATATTAGAGATTTTGTATTAGATCCGGAGTATGTAAAATATCTTTATGAAAACGGGCATAAAAAAGGATAAGTTGGGAAGTTAGCTTTGAGAGAAAGGAAGAAATTGGGAGAAAAGAAAGAAAGCAAACTTGAGTGTGTCTTTGAGAAGAAAGAGAAAGATAAAGAAATATGTCGAGACAAAGAGAAAATGAAGATTGAAGAAGTGACTACAAAGGAGGAATTCTCGCGGTTTATTGAAGTCAAAGGAAAAAGGAAAAAATGAGGGCCAAATTGAAAGTCTCATAAAACAAGAGAGTGAGGTGAATGAAGTATTGATGGTTCCGCGCCAATGGATGTTTGCAAGTCCACACCATTGAACTTGGCTCTTTTCAAAACGAATCATCATTGGTTTGTAATGAGAAAAATATTCATGAGACTCAACTTATTTTGGACCCTTGGCAAAAACAAAGTGATTTCTATAATGAGACTTTCATAACCTCATTTAAACAAGTTTTTCAAAACGAATCATCATTGGTTTGTAATGAATTTTGCTATAAGTAAACATTTGTAACCTCATTTAAACAAGTTTAAATTGAAGTAGAATTTTCTCTCATGAGAAATGTGAGTGAGCTAGGTCTCCTCTTTTAGGTTCTTGGATTGAAACCCTAATTGACTCTTTTCAATGACATCTTTACCATTGTGGTGAATCCTCTTGGCTTATCAATTTTCATGATTGTGGCGCCTTCTTCACAATCTCCTTCCCCGAATCTATCTTTGTTTGTTTCTTTTCCCCTTTCATTTGTTACTTTCTTTGAATAATCATTTGGTGAGATCCTTTATAACATTGGAAGTAACTTCCATCGATATCATTGTTCCTAGTTCCTTCAATCAAAGTTTACACTACTCTCCATCTATATGTATTGTCCCTATTGTAACATCCATCTTCTCTACATTCCAAATAGATATTGTTATTCTTCTTTACACATATATTATTGGTAATCTTTTAGATATTTGAAGTGATAATATTTATATATTTTTTGTCGAAAGACTAATTATCAATTCTCCGCACCTTTGTTCTCTACGCCTCTTTTCTCCTAGTTGTTTTAGTTATATGGTTATTTAGGTGGAATATTTTCTTAATGATATTTATAACTTGTAATCTCTCAGTTATTGGTTGTTGTGGGTATCGTTACTCAAGGCGCGGATGTTTCTTGTGAGGAAGTGTAATAGCATATATTATGGTATAATTCTATTTTGTTGCTTTTCAAGTGAAACCACTTTTTTTAATCATACTAGACTCCAACCCGTGCGTTGCACGGGTTTTATGGAGTGTAAGATATACAAATTAAATTGTTATAATAAAAATTGCAAGTAAAAAAAAAATCAAAATATGAATTTAATGAAATTGAAATAATAAGATATTATATATAGATTGACTACCAAAAATTAAAAATAGATGTATTCTTTCCAAACAATTAGCTTCATGAAAACGACAGAATTGGTTAAGAAATTTGTATAAATTGCAAACAATTAGCTAAATTAGTTATACAAAATAAAATAAAAAGAGATTAAAAATATATTATATTTCCGATCAACTTATTAGCCTAACAATTAGTCAAAAAAAATAAAAAAATTATTGGCCTAACAAACACCACATTTTAAAACAAATAAATCAAATATTGAGGCGAAAATTTTATTTCGTAACGATTTCAAATTTTCATATATAAAAGAGAACTTACTTTAATTTATACTCCACAATTCTATTTAAAAATAACAAACCAAAAAATGTAAAAAAAAAAATACCAGGTAATTTATATAAATTATTAATATGCAAATATGGTAGTTTATATAGATTATCAATAAATCCTAATTAATGAGCAAAATAAAAGACATAAAATGCACTTGAGATATGTGGGCCTCATAAAGAACACCAATAGAATTTAGTCACAATTAATTTGCTCGAAAATTAAAAGCAAACAAACAAAAACCTAAAATTCAAATTATATAGGAAATAGGATGCATAGAGAATACCAACAGAAAGAATTTGTGTTAATTTACTTAATAATATATTTGATTCATTAGCAATTTAAAGAAGAAGAAAAAAAGTGAATTATATATGATTGGGTCGTTGTCCCGTTGATACTATTTTTTTTTCCATATAAATTGTTATCGTTACTTACTATTATATAAAGATTTGATAGCAAAAGAATTAAAACTGGTGCGATGAACACAATGATACATATCAAGTTAAAGGTTCAAACAACCATCATCATATCTTTGTAACAATGAATTAAGAAACATAAGACTCTTCCAACTACTTGATTTCTTGTCAAAATAAGGAGACATCCAATTGAAACCTGCTATTCGACTGTCAATAAATAAATAGAATGAAGGAACAAAAGGAAGATCAGTGAAGAGACAAAACATATTATTGAAAGGAAATAAAACATACTAACCTTAACTATATGTACTCATTAGTCCAACTTTCAATTTTCACCTCCAATTAAATTTCACTTCAAAGTTCAACACCTAAAAAAAAACAGATAAAAAACATGTTACAAATTGAATAAAAACTCAATCTTTGAACAAAAAACCGTTAAAAATTACACTTTCAATTTGAATATTTCTTCTATACATACCGCAATCAATCGGATTTTCAATTGAAACATAGAGTGGAGTGTGTATATATATATATATTAAAAAGTGGTGTGCCTAAATTTTGGAGAGTTGGTTATGTTGTGTATGTATATTAAGTGATCGTAAATTTTTGAAAGTTTGTTATGTTGTATATATAATATAATAATATGGGATATATTTCAAAAGAGTTGGTTCTATCGTGTATGTATATCAAATAAGTGATCGTAAATTTTTGAGAGTTTGTTATGTTGTATATATATAATAAAATATATTAATAATAATAATATGAGATATATTTCAAAAGTTTTTTTTTTCCTTAGACATTAGACATATTATCCGTATTCAAGTATTATTATATAATAATAATAATAATAATAATAATAATATATATATATAATAATAGAAAGCCAATAATAATAATAATAATAATAATAATAAATAAATATTTAATATGGTGAGAGATTCCATATTTATTAGATGTTGATTGCAAAATAATAACAAATTGAATGATGTAGTGTAGCGGCAAAAAACACAAAATAAATCTTAAATGCTGTGGATTCGATTCTTGGTGAGGCTTTTTTTTAACATTTTATTTCAACTATTTTAGGGTAAAATGAGAGGGAAAAAGAGCGGGAAAAAAATTAGGGTTAAGAATAGCAAAACGGAACAAGATTATAATTTAAGAGATTTATTGGTAGATAAGCATGTTGATTTGATCACACATTTACATAACAGGATTGTGTGTGCTACAATGACATATCATGAAATGGTAGATATGCATCAACGTACGACCATGATTAGCTCTGATGATGTACTTGAAAGTGCTATTGATGCAAATCTCGTCAATGATAAAATACCATTAGAGCTCCCTTTAGAGCCCTTTGAACGAATACAATTTACATCAATCGAAGATGTAAAGAATTACTAATACATAAGTTATGCCAAGAATAAAACGGTGTAGATCAAGAACAAACGGTGCATGGTAATTGGCCAAGATATTCTTTGTTCAAAGGAAGGGTTTAGATCCAAAAAAAAATTGAAAAAAGAAAATGATAATCTTATAGTTCACAATCAAGGTAGGATGCAAAGCAATGTTGTATATCAAGAAAAATGAAGATAGGTGGATTGTTTCTATATTTGTAAAAGACCATAATCATGAAATATTTTCTCCAAGAAGTTCACAGTTTCTTCGAGTGCATAGAAAGAAAACCAAGATAACCAAGACATTGGGCTCAAGTGATTAATGATCTCCCCCTATAACGAATCGTTCGAAAAAACCTGAGTTTGATTCCTGATGGGGACTATTTTTGGCCACATTTTACTTACATGCGATCGAACTCTGGATTACCGGAGGCTCCTTCCTTCGGAAACCACAAGGTTAATACCAACAAAATAAAAAAGACCGAGGTACAATTTTTTTTATTAATGTGCTTACCCTAGTAAAATAGCATCAGTATTGTGTACTGAGAGTTGAGAACTGTGGTGTTGATAATATCGGATATAGCCAACAAGATGCTATTAATTATTTAAGTGTAAAGAGACAAAAACAAATAGAAAATGGAGATGCTCAATTGATGTTATCATACTTTAAGAATTGTCAATAGAAGGATCATGGGATTTTCTATGCATTTCAAATGGATGCATATGGTAAAAGCAAATTTCTTTTGGGTTGATTTAAGGTCTATAATGGCATACAAGCATTTTGGTGATGCGGTGACTTTCGACCCAACATACTTAACAAATAAATACAAAATGTCATTTGTTCCAACATAGGAGTTAATCGTCACAAATAATCTATTCTATTTGGTTGTCCTCTGTTATGGGACAAAATTGAAGAGAGTTTTGTTTGGTTGTTAAGTACTTGGTTAGAAACAATGAATGAAGTTAGTCCTAAAACTATTATCACAGAACAAGACATTGTTATTTCTAATGCAGTTGCAATTGTTTTTTCACAAGTTAAACATTATTATTGTATGTGGCATATTGAGAAGAAAGTTCCACAATACTTGAACCATATCTATCAGGAACATAGTGAGTTTAAAAATCAATTTTACAAGTGCATTCACCAATCTACCACTATTGAAGTTATTGATTCTGATTTAAAAGCAATAATAAATAAATAGGAGTTGTAAGATAATCAATGGCTAAAGAAGATATACTCCATCCGAGCAAAATGAATTCTTTCTTATGTATGACACAACGTTTGTGCTGGAATGTCCACCACCCAAAGGAGTGAAAGTATGAATAAATTTTGTAAGGACTTTCTGAATTCAAGTACTCCGTTGAGCAAGGTTATGAACCAGTATGATAAGACTCTTGATGCATGTTATAACAAGGAAAGAGAGAAAAATATGTCAAGACAACTCAAAACTACTTTTGTGCACTTTATATCCCATGGAAAGAGGCTTATAAAATGTATACAAGAAAAGTGTTCAGGAAATTTCAGGATGATTTGGTTGGATACCAAATATTTATCACAAAAAAAAATAAAATGAATTTCTGTTAAAACCTCCACATTCATCAAATTTACAAAGTGAAACCTAGTTATTATGTGACTTTTGATGTCATTTCAAAAGAAGTAAAATGTAGTTGTCATATGTTTGAATTTGTGGGTATTCTTTCTAGACACGTGTTAAATTATTCATAAAGGAAAATGTTTATTCTCTCATCAATATGTTGTACATCGATGGATCATAAATGCTAAGACAAAAAACATTAAAGGAAATGCAATCGAAGACCTTTAAGAAGACATAGCTTCAAGTACTACATTGTTTAATAGTATTATGGTCGAGTCTCTTCAAGTATCTAAAAGTGGTTCACAATCAGAAAAACATCGTGATATTGCCACTCAAGCTTTATGAAAGGCAATAACAGAGCTTAATCCGTTGGATCTTGAAGAATCAATTGAAGAGTTTGTTAATTCAACATTTGAAGATATGCCTAATTCCTACAACAACTAGACCATAAACGTGTGCAATCCTCCACTTGCAGCATCTAAAGGTCGGCAACGCACTTTGCAAATGAAAGGCAGTTTTAGAATATCTCAAAAAAGGTTCATCCAGTTGTGGTTATTGCAAGGAAAAAGGCCACAACAAGCTTAAATGTCCAAGTTTAAAACACGGAAGGTATCTTAAAAATACATGTTACAAGTGTGCAATTAATTTGATTCTTTTTCAGAGAATCAGAGGATTTTGTAGCTGAAGCTTACTTATTTGAGTTTAAATCGAATTATGAACAAGCCAGGTGCATAAATTTCAAGTACATTGAAGTATTGAACATTCACAAACATAGAAAAATAAGTTGTATGTAGGCAAGCAACTGTTATGTAGTATATGGTTATGACCGGAACAAAAATAACTGAAGAGTCAACTACAACCGTAAAATATTTCTGTAGGAAAATGTTTCAGCTAGCAAACTTTCAAATGATCCGTAATGAGAATTCAATTGTGTAATTTCTTCCAATTTAATCTTCTTGCCATTTTTTGCTTTTTCCTTTCCTTTATACCTTTGAGTAACTAAGGAAAAAATTGTGCATACATTTTTCATAAATGGGACGAATAGTGCATTGTATAGTTAGACAATGCAGACAGTAAATATTACAAATATATGTCATGAAAATTGAGAACTGCATCTCCCTTCCATGGTATCACCGACTAAACTATTTTTGCAAGAAATAATTATGGTCATGATTCATAAGAACCAAACCCATAAAAAAGCGAATATATGTGAAGCCAGAGATCCATTGACCATGTTACCTCAGTAACGCCTTCCATATTTTCCTCATATATACTACAAACGACCATATGGCAAGCCCTGCTGCAATATAAAGCAATAAAACACCAGAGCCTACCAAAATGGCAGGTCCTCCATGACTGAAAACAGAAACGAAACAGATGTCATTTAGAGTCAAATCAACAATTTTACTTTTCCTAACGAGTAGTTTCCTCAAAATGCAAAGAAAACAGATACCTGCAGTCACGGGTAGCAAGGAGAACAGTTAATGCTGTCATCTGTGTCGCTGTTTTCCATTTCCCCAAATTATTAACCGCAACAGCCTATAATTTTATTTTAAATCATATAAGATTGAAATTTCACATATGGAGCAGGAAATTGATTCAACTGAAGAGGAAGTAAAACAAACCTCTAAAACTTTACTACCCTGGGAAGCAGCCCATTCTCTGAGTGCTGACATGGTTATCTGCTTCGAGAATTGCAAGAAAAATTTAAGACATCTCTCAAAACTGAATTAAAATGATGCCTTGAAAGTAAAAGGAAAAAGAAAACTATGTAAACTAAGAATGCTTGAAAACATGCAAACAAATATGCACAAACAAAACCAGCCAAGCAATTACATCATACTAAACCTAAAGAGCCTGCATAGATGGTATCAGCAGCATGTAATTCAGTGCTTCTTTCAACAATAACACTCTGAACAACGTCAGGTTTGTATCTTCAGAAACATGATCATAAACCACCGTCTCATCTCTGGATAAATAACAGCCTCCCAGAAAAACCAGTGAGGAAATAAGGGTGAAATTTGGAGCATTTATGCTCATCCATCTTAATTTATCCTCCACTTGGGGTGTATTGTGTATGGCAGAGGTCCATGTCAGTTGCAATTCTAAACAATAGCACCAAAAGGAAGTCATATTAAGTTTCAGTTGCAATTCTACACTCTCTTGTTCACCTCCATACTTTCTTATTAACCATTCCTCCCTCTCTTTTTATTGACTCTGCCCTGTTAAAGTTTCCATCTTCTCTTCCGTTGCATCAACGTTGTTTTCAAACTCAACTTTTATTTCATTGAGATCAGCTTCTTCTATACCATTGGCATCCATATGGGTCTCCTCTACCCTAATCTCAACACCACATATCTCTAGTCTCTACCACAATGCCTTCCTGTGATTTTTGTAAATTTATGTGGTTCTGGTTTTTTTATGAATAAAGAGATATAGTTATAATTAAATAGGGTAGTTGGTTAGTTAAAAAGGGAATTGCATGTATAGAGACGACACAGAAGGAAATTATTTAGATTTGTAACCATCGAGTGAATGTAGCACAGTTGTAGAAAGGGAAACCCTTGGGCGAGTTTTCTCTTCTATTTCTTACAATAAATATTGTGTTTCTTCCCATCATTTCTTTCTATCAATTTTGCAATTCATTTTGTGGGTTCGTAGACCTGCGAGTTTTCACGGGAGACCCACTGTCATGTCGGGACAGAAATGAAGAACTCTGTTGTTCTTGAGGGGAACAGAAATTATGAGTTGCAACTTACTTCAAAAGAGAACTTAATCGAGATTAGCGATATGCTGAAGCAGAGGATAGAGGAGCATAAACCAGGCTGTGACGATCAATGGCTGACAGTAACCCCTGAGATCAAGAAAGATGTCGAAACACTTAGGAGGGAGAAGATTGTAGGAGAACCCATTTTTAACACCGGCAACTTCTGTAAGATCTCAATAAGTGTTAGTTGTTGAGCACACCACACGGATTCTGACCGCCAAGACGGTAGCTGAACAAAAGTTCAAAAACCTTCTTTTCAGACGGGTGCAGAAGCAAGGCTGGGGTGAAGAAGACGAGGAGAGCCAAGGGGAGAAAGAACTAGTTGAGCCTCTGGGTAGTGAGTGGGTTTTAATCTACTGGCCTGTATATGTCCTAAAAAGATTTGTAGCAGCATGGCAAGCATTAAACTGCATGGATTGGTGTTGGAGATAGAGGAAGGTATTAGAGAAGAACAAATATTTTGCAAGATAGGGTTTGTTCGCATGACCTAATAGACCAAGCCAAACTATGTCATAGTGAGGAGATTAATGGAGGAAGAATAAGAGAAAAGTTCTGCCAACCTAGCTCCTTTTATTTTTCGCATGGTCAAGACAAAGGTCTATAAAGCATAAGTAACACACAGCCTATTTGGGAAATTATGTGGATTAGTTTTACTCAAAACTTAAGGAAGAGGAAAGCTTTTGAAAAGTATTGAATTCAAATGTATTGCCCGTTCCATACAATTTGATGACATAAGTCTATTTCTATCCCCAGCTTTCTGATTGCAACCATGAAGACGAAGTTGAGTTTGAGGGGGTGGTATTGTTAGCATAAATAGTGAAGGAAAGTTAGAGAAGTGAAGATTAAATAGGAGAGTTCATTAGTTAATGGGAAATACATTTATAAATAAGAGGACACGTGGAGAGGGAGATTGTTCACATTTGTAAACACTGATCAAGTAATGCAGTGAATCCACTGCGGAAGGATTCCTATTCTCAATCTTTCAACAAAAATGTGTTCTTGTTTTCCATTTATTTTTATGAATTTTTCCAATTCCTTTTCTAGTTTCATAACAAATGCACATTGTCAAAACATAATTGATTTAGCCCTTCAGGTAGTCCCAAATCTCAATGGTCAGTGAATCCACTGCGGAAGGATTCCTATTCTCAATCTTTCAACAAAAATGTGTTCTTGTTTTCCATTTATTTTTATGAATTTTTCCAATTCCTTTTCTAGTTTCATAACAAATGCACATTGTCAAAACATAATTGATTTAGCCCTTCAGGTAGTCCCAAATCTCAATGGTCATACCATTGGAATTGGAGAGCAACAACCATTAGCGATCACCAAATTCACGCACTCATTGGATGGATTTGCACAATTTTTATCAAGACAAATACTACCTCCGGTCCTAGATATAAGAAAAAATCTACTTTTTAGATACATTGAAAAGTTGATATATCTAGTCTATAATATAGGCTAGATACATCAAATTTTCAATGTATCTAAAAAGAAGATTTTTTTCTTATATTTAGGACTAGAGGGGGTAATTTAACCAAACCCATGTTATGCTACACTCTAGAGTGACCACAACCATCAGTATTTTGGATTCCATGTGTTTCTAGAACCTAGTATGAAACAAGTTTTTATAAAACTGAAGCGCGTCTTACGAAGTATACAATGTGGATAAGTAAAAAGAGATAAGAAAATATAAAAGAAAATAAAATGGATAAGTGTCACATTTACTAGGTTCCCAGTGAATAAAAGGCTTGAAATCTAATTACCTCTCTACCAATTATGGTGATTGAAGGTACAATCAAGAGCCACGGCAATTGTGCCAATGAAGGAACTTTCAAAGGTCTAGTACATAATAAGATCAATGTGGCAGCAACCATAAGCTGAAATCAGTTTCAGTCCTAATTAAATTCAGATATTACAGAAGCGAAACATGTAGTTAAAAGAAAAGCTAAGGAGAATGACCTTGTCAGCTACTGGATCTAAAAAAGCACCAAATGAAGATTTTAGTTTCATCTGCAATGCAAGAGAGAAGTGTTGAATTGAAGATTGGAAATGTTGGCAATGGAAGGGAAATAATTTGTATAGGTTGGTTGGTTACCTTGCGAGCAATATAGCCATCAAGCCAATCTGTAACTGCTGCAGCGGTGAAAATACTTGTGGTAACAGCTGTTCCTTGCCAACCATCCATGTAGAAGGCTAAATAAATAAAATAGCAAAGAAATTATACAATCAAATACTTAAATCTGTAGCAAGTCAATCAATCATCAGGCATGTATATATTATAAAGCAAATTGAATTGCTTCATTTTGAAACAGCCAAATAAATAAAAGTGAAAAGGAAGAAAAAAAAAACTCACTGGCAACGAGAAGAGGAATAGATGCGACACGGCCAAGAGTCAAAATGGTGGGCAAAGTAAGTAGTCTGGAATGGGAAGGCATTGAAGAGCGATCATTCTTTGAGATGGACAAGTCACGGGCATTGATCTCTGAACCCATTGTAATAATAGTAATAATAATAATAATAATAATAATTTATAATGTGCGATGCACACACACTATCCAACCAATCCCTCCCGATTTCTCACCTACAATCACAGAATACAGACACACAAGCAGGTGGTATGGGTCGGGCCCCAAAAGCATTTCCTTTTTCTTTCTCTCTCTCTTTTTATCTCCTTCTCTTTATAAGGAATTTCTTTCAATTCAAATATCATCAGAAACCTTGAGCAAAACTTGTTCTAATCATAGATTCCAATCCTGTCCATAAGGATAGCAAATGTGTCCTTACTTTCTCTAAGAACTTTGACACTCCTGTCCCTCTTGCCAGATATAGATGGAGATTCTACAAGCAGCCTCTCTATCCCACCACCACCTGGAGACAAAAGATCATTATCAGTTTGTAACATAAAATGGGGGGATTGGTGGAAAATGGCAAAAAAAAACTACCGCAATCCAAAGGTGTAACCGTGATCCCACAATTGTTGTTGTTTTCTGCAATTGTTTTAAAAATCATGTCACCTCCGGTCATGGTTCAATTGGTTAAACAGCAATTGAACCCGATGATCATTAATAGAAGAAGTTTCGCAAACTTAACGAACTTAGATTCACAAACATGAAGAAGCAGGAGAATCAAATTAACGAAAAGAAAGTTCATGGTTCGTGGGAAGAACCAAAAAACAATCGCGAAGCAGAAGGTTCGATAAACATACCTGTACGTGCGAAGGTGAAGGGCGTGGCGGCGGCTACCGAGAGACCTGTCTATGACGTGCGAGTGAAGGACGTGACTTGGCCGGACGGGAAGTGCGTGACAGAGGCAATCGCACGAGAGAGAGAGAGAGAGGATTAGGGTTCCTCAAATTGTATTTTGTGTTATTGGAGGAAGGAAGTTTCTTAAAACAAAATTAAAAAGCCACAGAAAATAAAGCAATTTTAAGTGTTTGCCGACATCTATCAGGTCAGGGACGGTTTCCGCAAACTCGGGGAAGCCAATATTTCGTAGTATTTTTTTTTTCTTTTCTAAATCACATAGATATGGGAAGCCAGTACTACGGCTGTTAAAAATGGGCCGGCCCATTAGCCTAAAGTCTTCATGGTCGGTCTTCACAAAAATTAAAAATATTCTTCTACTCTTATAATTAACTATTATTATGACCCGTGTCAAGCACGGATAAAAATGCGATTAAAAACATATAATGATAAAACATAATTTAAATGTATATGTCTTAAAAAAGATTGAAATGTATATCTATACAATATATAAAGGGATAGAGCAGTTTGGGATGACTTTTTCATATTCTCATTATACCCCTCATGATTACTTAACATTGATTTGATTTTTTTTTGTACCAACAAAAATCTTTTATTAACAAATTCACCATAACATAATGTACATCTTTTTTTTAGCAGCAAAAATCATTAACAAACTCACTGGACATAAGTTAGACACAGGCAGACGCGCCTGCCTGGCCCGCTAGTACATATAATACACATACATACATCAATTTCTAAATTAGAAAAGATGACATTATTATTTATTATTATTAACGGCAATACTAATGATCATTTAAAAACAATTTCTAATATGATTTGAAGTTTGTTCATTGATATTACGAAATCAAACTCTTACCACTTATGTGACACCTCTTAAATATAATTTAAATATAATTAATGATCGATTTGCACTAATATAAATATTAAATAGAAATAATTAATGATCATTTAAAATTTAAATTCTATTTAAAAAATCTATTTGATTTTGGTTTTTTTTTCTTTCACAATTGATGTTTAAGATTTCTATATTTTAGCTCCAGATTAAATGAGAAATTTTACACCTATAAATATAAACAATTTGGTTTATTTTTTTGAATTATAATATAGTGATTGATTTTTTATCCTTTTCTGTTTATGCTATAGTTAATGGTGTGAGTCGATAAAAAACTCATGATAACAACAAATATTATTTTTTGTTATTTGCCTAATGGCTACCACTTGCAATAAATAAATAAGCTGAAGTACAAAAAACGAAAAGTATAACAATAGCTAGCCCTTGTCAAAAAAAAATAGCTAGCATAAAAAATAATTTTGTAAAAAAAAAACAAATTGAATTAATTAATTTTATCCCAAGCAGCGTGCAACAAAAATTACAAAGTAACATCAATGACATGATACTATCCAAATTATCTAAGCACTTTTTTACGTTACATAAGACATCTCGAGAACCACTTCCAAGAGACAAAATGCCACATATCCATTGAATAGCAGGCAATGCACTGAAACAAATAAGTCTTTTTTTTTAATCAAACAAACTTACTGCATTTCATTAAAAACTAAATGTTCAATACAAACGGGAATATTCTCAAATCTATGGAAGCTAGCCCAAGAATTGGCCGCCCTAGCAAGAGTATGAGCAACCAAATTCGTTTGCCTCCTAACAAACTTAACCTCAAAGTTTATAAAAGATGACATAACACTAAGGATATCATGAACAATTGACAGAAACTCAGAGTTGCCTCTACGTTGCATATGAATGGCCTCTATCAAAACTTTCAAATAACTTTCAAATTGAACTTGATCCAATCCTCTATGTCTAGCTTCTTCCATTGCTAAAAGTAATGTCCATGCTTCTCCTTCTACAGATGAAATCACAGTTTGCTGTCATTGTGTCATACTAGCCATGAAATGACCGCTATTATCGCGAAAACACAATCCCACCGAGGTCCTTCCAGATCCAGACACAAATGCAACATCAACGTTACATTTTATCCAATCTAGAGCTGGTTTCTCCCACCTTACCAACTCTGCTTCTGTAGTCCCGCTCACATAATTACTCTGTAACTTATGTACTGAGTACCAATCATTCCAAACATCAAAAGCATGTTTCCAATTTGACGTGGCATCTGGACATTATCATTCCAAAGCTTATCATTACGATTGTGCCAAATGCACCAGAGCAACATAGCCACTCTACCAACAGTATCACGACTTTCATTGCTGCAAACAGCAAAAATACGATCTATAGCATTAGTTTGTTGGTACGTACCATTATGTAAGACAGACGACAGACCAGCTGCACTCCAACTATCTCGGGCTACTGCACACCTAAAGAATATGTGAAGCTCATCCTCAATCTCCTCATCACACACAGGACAATTAAGAGTACATTTCACTCGCCTTTCCAACAATTGAGAACGAGTCGGGAGACATCCTCTACATAAGCGCCAAAGTAAATGACGTGTCTTGTGCGGAGCTTGAGCTTTCCAAATATCATTTCAATTGCCCACAACATGATATTTGTCACTACCTATTATGTAACGCATAGCTGACTTATACCCGGATTTCACTGAATAACACCCATTTCTTTCCTCCTCCCAGACCACTTTATCATCGCGGACCGAGCTAACAAGTGGTGTTTCCAGAATCTTCTCCGCTACATCCTTTGAAAACAAGTTTCGAACCTTAGCTATATTCCACGCTTTATAATTTTCGTGTAACAAATCTCTGACAGATAACTGGTATACATCTGTTGGTTGAGGCGAGGGCACCCATCTATTAGCACTCCCACGCAACCAAGGGTCATGCATAACACGAATATTATCCCCATTCCCAATCCGCCACCTACATCCAAGAGAAAGAACTTGTCTAGCTTGCCACATACTACGCCATGCAAAGCTGGGGTTGTATCCCAATGGAGCCTCAAATAAAGAGGAATGTGGAAAATATCTGGCTTTAATTAATTTTGCTACCAATGAGTTCGGATTCTGGACGATATTCCAAATTTGTTTTGCAACCATAGCCTTATTAAAAGCTTTAAAATTACGAAAGCCTAAACCCCCATGAGCCTTCGGGCAAGCAAGTCTCTCTCAAGCTAACCAATGAATACCTTTATTATTATTATTATTAGTATTACCGCCCCTCCACCAAAAAGTATCTATCATTTTTTCAATATCATCAATAAGTGAAGCAGGAAGAATAAACATACTCATTACATAGGAGGGTATTGCCTGCAGAACCGACTTTATCATTATTTCCTTGCCTGTCTTTGATAGCGCACGCCCTCTCCAGGAATTAATTCTTTTCCAAATACGATCCTTGATATTACTATTATTGCATTAAGAAGACCTATAACTATAACCACTATTATTTCCAATAAATAATTCAATTTTTTAACACATCCCAGCATCACTGGTAAAACACACATCCCCACCTTCTACGAAGGATTTAAGAGGTCACACAATCATGTTGTCCTGCTAGCTGAAAACCAGAGTAGGACTACCACTACACCACATAGTAAGTGAGAGCACCCAAGCCGCCAGCCACACCCAGCAAAAATCCCAACCTTCAATAAATCAGTGTTTTAAACTTCACCATATATATAAATCACAGAATCATGCATAAAAATAAGACATTAACTAATTCTCTCCCATTTAAATGCTCTTAATCATCTTTATTGTGGAATACATAGCTAGTCGAGAAAAAAGCTAGCTCACAGGCTTCGCCACTATATTAACACTACTAAATTTCACACTTGCTTCAAATTAGCTATCTCACATGCTTCATCGAGCCTACTCGGTCTATCTAAAGTATAAAGCTTTAACTCACAAAATAAATAAACATTTCCTAGATAAATAATTCCAAATTCTCAATAGAATGATAAAAAGTGATATATCAACTGCTTTTGAAGTGATTGATTGTTGAATTAACTTAAAAATCAGATATCATTAGAAGAAAATCAACTGAATTCAAATAAAAATCTTATCATATGGAGTGCTAATATTTTAAAAAATTCAACACGGGAAATCATACCATAGTTGGTAAATTAATGTGAGCTTCACTGTCTATATCTGATATATCAATGAAAAAAATACGATAAAGTAGCATCAAGAATATTGGACAAAAAAAAATCAAGAATGGATGCAAAACTAATGAATAAGTCCGCCGTAAATAAAATGTATTATTAATGATACAACAAATTAATGGGAGAGAAAGTAAATCAACCATATTCTGTGAGAAAAAAATGTAAATAGGGATCAAAAAGAGATCTTTCTATGTCAATATACACATAGAGAGACGAATGATTCAACTATTCAGGTTAATTTGGAGACAGTTTACATTTCAAAGAATACTATACAAAAACTAATCTCATGAGCAATTCAAATGCTGACAACTGTGAAGAGGTAAAGACATTAATTGGGAGGTGCATGATGATCTAGCTAATAAGGTTAAACATTAAGAAGTATAAGGTGATTTGATACTTACCGTGAAAGATAATTTTGAACTACAATTACATAAAAGTATCCAACAGAGCAGATATGTGTCAAACATATACTAACAGGAATCACCTCAAAAAATGTATGCATTTTTCACCCAAAGGAGGGCACAACCATACATGCAATACATGTAACTGCTCCTATATCAAGGAAAGGAATGATATATGTCAAAATAATGTAACTTCATATCTCACAACCCTTGTATGTTTATTGAGAACACAAAATATTGTGCAGGCTAAAATCATTGATCATCTCCATACAGTGAGAAATTCATTAATTAGTGGGTAAAAGAGGACGAAGGAGGAAGAAGTTTCCATTGCTTTAATCTAGTTTGATGCTTTCTTTGATTAAAAAAAAAAGTTTGATGCTTTTTTTTCTTTGAGAGGTTTAGAAATTAAATATAATAATGTGTGATTAATGGGTAATTAATTGACATGATATTAGAAAGGGAACAAAATAAGTGAGTGATTCAAATAGTAGAATTAAGACATTTAATGTCAAATGAATGAGAGAATAGAATGCATAAGAGACGATCAATTTAAAGGAGAGAGAAAGGGAAATAGCTTTGGCTTATTCATATTAATAGATAATAGATTCTTTACCCCTATAATTTTTAAAATATTTTCATTCTACACTTATGTTTTTATATAACTTTTCACAATATTTTTCCTTTCTCTTCTCTAACTTTTCAGGTAAGGTGCTTAGAACTATGCACAACTCCTCAATTACAGTGTATCGGTAAGCTATATATATATATATACCAAAGAGTCCACAAAAGGGATGTTACAAAAAGTACAGAGTCCTCAAAGAAAAGAAAAAACAAAGATAGAAAACTCTTAATATGTCCCCGGATTAGCTCAAGAGCCACCGGCCGCAAAACACCATATGGCCAGAAAAGAGAAAGAAAAAGCATAAATATAGAAAAGAAGACAAAAAGCGAGCTCATCGCTCACCAAGACCACCAGACCCCAGAAATACCCTCACACAAAACTCTAACCGTTCCAACAAAACGTAGGTTGCACCTCCCACTCATAAAGAGAGCAGGGACTGACATGGTTTTTGACTGGATACCACTTCCAAGAAAAAAGTTTCATCCTATCAACCAGGTAATCAACCGATCTAGATCCACCAGTAAAGATAAAGTCATTCCAGGAATTCCAGATCGACTAATAAGATTCAGGAGAAAAGGAGGAGTAATTTCATGTATAATACTACTACTTTTTCAAAAAAATATGCTCACCACCACGATGAAATCTAACTCTTTTAGTTTTCATATTTAATTGATTTTCAACGTCAGTTTTATAAGATAAAAATATAGCAAACCATTCATCTTTATCCCTTAATAAATAAACCTTGGTGTATATAGAAAAATCATCTATAAAAGTAATAAGGTTTAAATATGTTTTTGTCCCTATAAAATGGTGATCTTCTAAATTTAATTCTTACTTAATATTTATTAAATTTTTTGTCCTTAGAAAATTATCTTGCATTCAGTTTTGGTCCTTACTCTTAAGACAACGTATATTTTTTAATGATTTTTTTGCAAGTAAATATTGTAAAAAGTTCTTTTAGAAAAAACGAACTCAAAATTTGATTAAAATTATATGCAAGAAAAATTTTATAGGACTAAAAATATAATGAAAATTTAGTAAGAACTAAACTTAGAATGTTCCTATTTTATAGAGACCAAAAACATATTTAATCCAAAATAATAGTAGTAAATCAAGTTTGCTTTAAATCTCATAAATCAATATGAACTAAATCAAGCAAATTAGATACATATTGCACATATGAACGTGTCTTTTTGGTCAATTTACATTCAACACAAATATGACATTTATTATATGTCTTTCAACTAATGGGAGAAAAAGTAAGATAAAAAAGTGGCACATGCAATGCAGTTTATTTGACTGTGTGTTTCTACTCGGTAGCAGAGTACCCCGGGCACTGAAAGATTCCAAATGAATTAGAGAAAGTGGAGGTTTTGGTGCAGAATTCTCAATGCATATGAGATGAACGGAGATGGTCCAAAAAAAGACTGTGGGTGTGTGTGTCTCTGTCTCATTGGTATAGCTGGCTGGACTGTGAGAGAAAAACAAAGGAATCTTACTTTTTCACAACAGTAAGTAAGTAGGGAATCTGTGGATAAAGCCCAGTGACAGTGGCAGGAAGGAGGCAGCTGTGTATTGTTGTAGATAGAACTAAATTGAAACAGAGAGATTCGGAAACAAATCCGTAAATTTTATACTACTTGTAATCTTAAAAACATAAGTTTGAGTTTTACTAAATTATTACACTTTTCAACATTGTTAATTCCTAACGAGACACCGGATGATTTTAATTCGCCAAAATGTTTAGAATGATCACCCAAGAAGAGTTCCCTCTTTTGATAAACCCTAATCATAAAACGTTTGATTTGGAGGAATAATATGGAATTTATCTTTGGAAAAATCATATCTTAGGTTTGATAAGTCAGCAATTTTTTTTTTTTTTTTGTTTTTCATTTACTTATGAATTTGAGATTTTTTACCATGACCGGTGCACGGTACACAAGTTATTAATTATAATATAACGAATACGAATTTTATAAAATCAACTGTTGGATCAAAAATTTATATCATATAGATCATCCATGCAAATTTTGAGAGACATTGAAAATTATTTGATTTGTTATTGAGGTTCATCAAGATTTTCAATTTATAAATTTTTATTGAATATCGTTAATCTTGATGAGTCTCAATAACACATCAAATGATTTTAAATTTTTTTTCAAAATTTTGATGAATGATTTATATGATATAAACTTTCAATTCAATGGTAATTTGTAAAATTCGTATTCGTTATAGTGTAATTGTTCACTTGTGCATCATGCACCACTTAATCATGAGTGGTGCATGTTATATATATATACATTTTCCTTGATATTTCTTCTATATTTAAGACCATCTAAAATTGGATTTGGAACCATACATGAAACCAATTATCTTATATGTTGGAGTTTGCCTTTAAATTGAATGAAACAGAAATCTGGTTCCCTTTCTTTGTCTAGTGCGAGGCACAGACGACTTGGCGCGGCGCGCAGAAACCATTGGGTTTTGGCTGGTGTGTTTGTTGCTGGCGCGCGGCGCAACAGCTTATGCGTGTGGCGCCCACGGGCTATATATGTCGTTCTTCAGTTTTTTCAGCCACAAGGAGAGAGGATGGTTTGGCAAGGGTTTTGCACCAACAACAAGGATAAGGTTTAGGGTTTTCTATTGGGTATTCCTTAGGATTGGGAACTCATTTCTTCATCTTATAATCACATATCATTGAATCTCTTGGTCATGGGGGGAGATTTGAGAAAAGAGTATAATTAAGAAATTTCTAATTCTTGTAACTCTTTGAGGATAATCTCATTGTAATCAAGTAATTCAAGGTTGATAGTGAGGAGAGAGTTGCTCTCTCCCAGAGTAGATTGTTATAGCCGAACTATGTAAACTAATTATATGTGTTATTTATCGTTTTGCTTGTTGTTTTAGCTTTTGTTTGATTAATTGATTATTCCCAATTGTTTTAATTGTTTAATTCATTTGCTCCACACACTAAAGATTAGTATTCTTTGCATTCACAACATTATAAAATATGTATCAATCCATTGTCATTTTCTAATTCATATATATAAATAAAATTATTATGTACTCTCTTTCATTTATCCTTTATTATAAGACTTACAAATTTCACATATATTTTTTAAAAAATGTTTTTGCGGTAAATTGTAAAATGTGTGTTTTTTTTGTACGAATGTAAAATGTGTGTTATTTTCCCTAATAATTGTTACAATTATTAATGTAATGTAATAGGAGAGAGAAATTTTTTTACTCATAAATATAAATTTAATATGATATTTTTCCAAGAAATATATATACTCCCTCCGTCCCATATTATAAGGAAAAAAAACACACTTATTAAGAAAATCAAAACTTGAGAATTTGAAATATGATTTTGTGGGTTTTTCTTGAAATAAGTTGCATGGGAAGATGTAAAAACAAATTTGGTTGGTCGTTGTTTATTGAGAAAATGAGAGAGAGAAAAAATTAAATGCAATTTGCATTTAATTTTATAAGAATAAGTAAAAAATATTCTTGAAAGTTGTTTTTACCCTTATAATTTGGGACAAAAAAAAGGGTCATTTTTCCCTTATAATATGGGACGGAGGGAGTATATATATATATATATAACAATAATAAAGGGAAGGCATTGGTTTGGTGTAGCCTATTTTCTTTCCAATTTTACCCTTCATTTATTGTAGTTATTTCAAAAAAAAACCAACACTAAAAAGTGGAAGTTGAAGTTGGTTACATTTCAAAAATGAAAAATAACTGCACTATAAAATTAAAACACATCTTTTTAATGGCTTGAATAAGAAATGAGAATGAAGTTGGTTACATTGCAGCCACATTTTTGTATAATGATAGATACGTCCTTGATTGATTTTTTTTGTTTCCATTTTGATTTTTTTTCTTTTTCCTTCATGTGTTTTCAATTCCATGATAACAAATATATCATTCTTTAATTTTCAGGATGAAATCAAGTCATTTGGTTCACATGGATCAATAAATATTTCTTTGATGCCTTGATGAAGTTAATTGTCATTTCATTTGGTGAATTGCAATGGTAATACAAACTATTAAATTTGTTGATTTTCTTTTATTAGTTTTCTTACGTAATAGACATTGGAAAGTTATCAAATTTAACCCTAATGCAACTATCATACAAGAAAGAAAAAGTGAAAGATAAATAAGAAGAAATGGATCACACAGATGGACACGGCGTATGGCCGCAATTTGTTTATATTGGGCACCACCTTCACTATTTTTGTTGCCGTATAGATGTTTCATTTTCTCTGTTGCCTTTTGTTCTTATTTCAATTGCTTTTGTTGGATGTGTTCATTTTATTTTGCATGTAATACAATTTACATACTTTTCTAACATGTTTTGGAATTTTTATTCAACTTTTCTATCATATTAGTTATTCCCCCAATTTATTACATTTTGCTTTTGGTAAAATTCCCAATATTTAACTTTAATCACTTTTAATCTAAACAACATGTAGTTGTTAAAAAATGTTGATGGATAGTGGTTTCCCTATAACATGTGTTTTTTGCTCTTCTTATAAGGTTATCTCATGTTATTTATTTGCTCTATTCACTGGAACAGTAATATAGTACCATGAGAACAAAGAAAGGTGAGGAAATTGAAAGAGGAAGAAAATTAGAGTATTCAGGTTGTGAAGCAATTTGCGCTATGATGATTTGTAAGGTTACTTTCATTTTGGGTTCTCCATATTTATTTTTTGTTTTGTTTCAGTGACTTATTTTAGTAGATTTTTTTGGTAGGTTTTTTAGTTGATAGAGTTTATTGTTTATAGATTTAGTAAATCATGGAATGAGAATAATTGCTTGCTTTTGAGATGAAATCATATATGAAGAAGTTATTATAAGGGTCCACTACTTTAACATTTTTTTAGCCTGTTATGGTTTACCTCCATCGTCAAAATGACTAAATCCAATTCTCTTCCAATTTCATAGTTTACATGCTACAATTTATTTTTCATTTTTCTAAATAGTGTAGTTTTGCTTTTTAAATGAAATTGTATTCGTAAATTGTAAATTGTATTGGCAATCCTAAATTGTAAATTTATATTTCATTCACTTATTATGAAATAGTAAGCAGAGAATAAACATTTAACAAAGACAACGTGAACTATTAAGAATGTGTTAAAATACACAAATTAATTTAAATAAAAATTAAATTTATAATATACTGCTATTTACAATTTATATAGGTTAGCAAAAAAGAAAACAAGGATCACACAAACGGTCACGGAACGTGCCCGTTTGGCCACTAGTATATATATAGGGGGACTTTCAGATTAGAGGAGTGTTTATTGTGAGAGATGAGAGGAATGAATCATAGCCTTTAAATCAAAATCTACGGATCACGTTAAAAGGTGCACCATCACTTTTTTCTACGCGCTGCCTCTTTCCTCCCGGTCTCTTCTACTTCCTTTGTTTTATCTCTCTTAAACGCAAAACTGCCATTTGCTAGCATCAACCCAAATTTTCTTTCTTGTAAAAATCATCTGCAAGCATCATCATATTTATGTACAGTGTCCTCATCTTCTTCATCATAATTCCCAAAAAAAACGCTACAGTTGGTTACATATGTTCTGAGATCAAATCGAACAAAACCCTTATAAAAATGTACTAAATCAATATATATACCTCCACTTTCTCATTACCCATTGGTTTTTTGTTTTTTTTGAATCAAACAAACTTACTGCATTTCATTAAAAACTAAATGTTCAATATAAAAGGGAATATTCTCAAAACTATGAAAGTTAGCCCAAGAATTGGCCACCCTAGCAAGAGTATTAGCAACTAAATTCGCTTGCCTCCTAACAAACTTAACCTCAAAGTTTATAAAAGATGACATAAGACTAAGGATATCATGAACAATTGACAGAAACTCAGAGTTGCCTCTACGCTTCATATGAATGGCCTCTATCAAAACTTTCGAATCACTTTCAAATTGAACTCGATTCAGTCCTCTATGTCTAGCTTCTTCCATTGCTAAAAGTAAAGCCCATGCTTCTCCTTCTACATATGAAATCACAGTTTGTTGTCATTGTGTCATACCAGCCATGAAGTGACCACTATTATCGCGAAAACACAATCCCACCGAGGTCCTTCCAGATCCAGGCACAAAGGCAACATCAACGTTACATTTTACCCAGTCTAGAGCTGGTTTCTTCCACCTTACCAAATCTGCTTCTGTAGTCCCGCTCACATTATTACCCTGTAACTTATGTACTGAGTATCAATCATTCAAAGCATCAAAAGCATGTCTTCCAATTTGACGTGGCATTTGGACATTATCATTCCAAAGCTTATCGTTACGATTGTGCCAAATGCACCAGAGTAACATAGCCACTCTACCAACAATATCACTAATCTCATTGCTGCAAACAGCGAAAATACGATCCATAGCATTAGTTTGTTGGTACGTACCATTATGTAAGACAGACGACAGACCAGCTGCACTCCAACTATTCCGGGCTACTGCACACCTAAAGAATATGTGAAATTCATCCTCAATCTCCTCATCACACACAAGACAATTGAGTGTACATTCCACTCGCCTTTCCAACTATCGAGAACGAATCGGGATACATCCTCTACATAAGCGCCAATGTAAATGACGTGCCTTGTGCGGAACTTGAGCTTTCCAAATCTCATTCCAATTGTCCCCCACATGATATTTGTCATTACCCATTGGTTAGTGTCTTGTATAGGAATTGGAAAAAGTTAAACGCGGTGAGAGAAGATGCAAAAGGGGGTCAGTGTACACTGCAGCTATAAAAATTAAAGATCACCCTAAAGATTTATCCAAGGGCTATGATTTAACCCTCTCATCTCTTACATTAATAGCTTCTCTCACTTGATAGTTCCCCTATATATATAGACATGTGTGTGTGTGTGTGAAAAATGAGTTTTATAATATTAACTAGAGATGAAGAGAATTCTGTCAGTTTAACTGAGTTGATAGAGACATTGTATTATATATATGTAGAGGTCGGAGTTTGAACTCCGGTCATTCCAGTTATCCATCTTTAAAAGTGAATTTTTTAGCAATTAAACTACTTGACAAAAAAAAAAACCAGAGACAAAGAGTTTAGAGTAGGGATGGCAAAAATATTTGAACCCGCATATAAAATCCTCCATGTACATGGAGCAGATAGTCTAATGAATATCCAAAGGTAATATAAATGGATATTTCAACTACCTGATAGTTGATGGATACGGATATAGATTTAATGGTATCCGTATCCGCGGATATTGTTACCCGTTAGTAAATAAGAAAATTATATAAATTTACTTGGTTATCAAATATAAAACAGCCTTTTTAATTCTTTAGAGTTTTGTGATTAACTTTATTTTGATTAGAATTGAAATGTATGAAGTATTTTCTTAAGAGAAATGGATGAATATTGTTATATTTTGGTGAAAATAAATGTGTTGATTTTTATTGTTAAATTGAAAGTAAAATGTATAAATATTATCATGTGTTGATAATCTTTGTCTTATTTATTTAGAAAGAAGATAAACAAGTTTGAAATAATTAAAATAGAAATTCTTTTTACATGAATTCTAATTTTCTAAAAAAATATTATTATCATGAATATCTGCAAAATATCCGCGGATACTTCAAAAGTTTGTGGATTATCCACTTAGCAAGTTCCACACAGATATGGAGCGGATATAAATAGGGGTGTACATGGGTTGGGTAAATTCGGACAATCCGGTCAGATTGACTCAATCCAACCCATAAAAAAACATAGGATTTCGGGCCAGACCGGACCCAACCCAAAAAACCCACCGACCCACTTAATTTGTAGTGCTATGATTTTTAAAAATAATTTAATATAAATAACAAAGATTTTTCTTTTGCAATTTGAGCATTAAAAGGGAAAAGTCACATGTTCAATACTTTAATTTCCAAAATAAGTTGTGTGTGTGTTCTTTTCAAACGGCAAACACATTGCACACATCACGGTTTTAATGCATTTTTTTATCATCTCCTTCGAGTGTTCACACTTCGATTTATTTTTTGTCATTTAAAATTAGTGGTGCTAAAAAATATCATTCTTTGAAAATAAGTTGTTTTTCTGAAGAAAAAAAATGATGATGATATTATCATATTATGATGTTAATTATATATTGAAAATATGTTACACTATTTTTTAAGAAATCAAGAATGTTGAGTTATTTTTATGAAAAATACGATGTTTCGTCATTTCATCATTTAGTATTAAAAAATAAAATAATAAAATTTTGGTAACCCACTACTCATCTAACCCAACCAGGAAATAAGTGAGTTTATCCAATCCGACTCAATACTAATGTGAGTGGTTATTTTACTTGACCCTATCAAGAATACTCCATATGGTCTCAGTTTTAGTTTTGGTCAAATCTAACTCATTCCGGCCCATATACACCCCTAGATATAAATATCATATTTATCCAACGAAGCGGACACAATATGTCATAGTCATACTATTCACCCTAACGGATATCCATTTGCATCCTTTGTTTAAGACCAAAGTATTAGTTTATTAGATAATACTTTTTTTAAGCATTTATTATTATTAGACAGTTTATATTAGTCAATAATAGTCGTCCCAATATATACAATGCTCATTTTAATTCTATATTGTTACTATAATGTGTTAACAATTACTAATGTGTAACACAAATATTAACACATGAGATCTTGTTAGATTGTCTCGACGTGTACTATCAAAATATTCAAATTTTCATAATTTTTAATACACAACTAAGATAATTAGACATCAAAATTATGCATTAACAAGTAGTGCAGTAATAAAATGTGACAATTATTTTGAGACGGAGATATATCATGTTTACATTTAAATGGAAATGATTTACAGTGTTTTTTTGAATATATGAAAGGTTCGCACGATAAATACACGTCGCAATCATTACAAATATTATTCTTTCGTTCTTCTAAACTACCTTACCGGGCAGGCTCTGTAGAACTTCACAGAATATATGTCATATACTCCCTTCCTGGTCACTATTATAAGTAAAAAACCACTTTTTAGATTCATTGAAAATATCATGTACCTAGTCCATATTATAAACCAAATACATCCGTTTTTCAATGAATCTAAAAAGTGATTTTTTGCTTATAATATTGAACGGAAGGAGTATGTATAAACATGAATGATCGGACCAGAATATTATCAAAAATTGTACCCAAAAAAAATTATGTATCAAAAAATTATCAAAAGATGATTATGATGCGTGTGTAAAATACTTTTTATATTGAATTTAATTACTACGCCCGATTTAAGGGTCAAACTATTTAAAAGAAAGACTATAGACCCATTTGGGGTTGGGTTTCGATTTTCTCCATTTTTTATTTTTTATTTATAGAGAGATAGACACAAGTAAATATCAGTGAAAATCACTTTAATGGATTTCACAAATTTTTATTGATGTTTATTTCTCTAAATGGAAAATAAATAAAAAAATAATAAATGAAGAAAATCTAAACTCTTTTAGATAAGTATACAATTAGTTTCAAAATAACCATATGAAAAATGAGATGAGAAAACCCACAAAACACTACTCCCTCAGTCACAATTTTTTTTGTACATTTAACTTTTTAGTTTTGACCCAAATATTTAGTCCTTCTAAGAAATCAATACACAATTAGCGATATTTTACCATTTGTACCCTTACTAAATCTAAAATATTAATTAAATATATTTTATCTTTTTTTATAAAATAAATGTAAAAATGTAACTAAAGTTTTGCTTATAAAAAAAAAAAATGTAACTAAAGTTTTGGGAGGGAGGGTTATTAAATTAAATTGATTAATAGAATTATTAAAAACGCAAAATATATTTAGAGGTTTTAAATTTAGCGTTTCCAATAAAATTGATTTTTAAGTTTTTTAATAATTAAATTAAATTACAACAATTTAATATTTAAAAAATTTAAAACTAATTTATTATGACTATAAAAAAAAACTAATTTATTATAAGAATGCATTTAGCCTAATAAAAAATGATTATTATAAAAGAATAAGAGTTGACAGCAAACCTATTCTGGAAAGCACAAACACGAGGAAAAGGTCTCTTTGTTAACAGATGAAAAACTTATCCTAAATAATAATAATAATAATAAATAAAAAAAAAGGAGGTAAGTTGATAGTGGCAGGCAAAATGAAATAAAAAAGAAAAAGAGAGAGAAAGAAGGAATTGATTGAGTTGAGAAAGAATCAAGGGGAGCAATTTTGGGATCGATCAAAGTGGAGAAGTTGACCATTACATTTTGGGCAGTCTTCACCTTGCTTTGGCACCATGAAATACATAAGACAGCTCTTGCAACCAGCAACTACTAGAACATTCTGTTTCTCTTCATATAATTGCTGTTGATCTTTCGATATTGAACATTCGGATGAAGACTCTTCTTCTTCTTCTTCTTCTTCTTCATCATCGAACCAACTCTCTTCTTCTTCTTCTTCCGACTCATCTTCTTCACAAACCCTTTCTGCTGCTCTTCTTGGATCCTCCTTTGCTTTCATTCCGTTCCTCCAGTTTATGTAATAAATTTCTCCCGTCTGTGTATGTATGTATAATAATAATAATAACCAGAACACTTAATTAATTACACCGGTAAGTAACACATTAATTCATTCAGTAGTAGACCAAGCTCAAACAAGAGATCAATCATAGTATGATAATACTAGTGAACCAGAACACAAATAATTTTATTCATCTTTAATAATGAGATGAGAGAATATAGTCAGTCACGGATCAATTTTAATTTCCAAAACACAACAGAAACCAAGAAAAGTTGCATTGCACCTTCCCCTATAAAGGAAAAAGTAAAATGAGAATATTATTAGTTGTTTATTTTTCTATCTAGGGTTTTTGTCTGTTACTGTAGCTAGCTAGCTAGCGTGCGCGGAGTACTGTTCTTATCATTGGAATTACAAAGAAGGCATTGGATGGATACATACAGAGATTCATTTTTCTAAGTTTGTTTA